>JAQFYT010001026.1:0-18986 GCA_034694925.1 Ceratophysella denticulata
CTTGCGTACGGTTGACAACATTACGCATTACGCGACAACGCGACGGGCCATGGTTGCCATGGCTACTCTTGCTAGTCCATTATAAGATTACACGGATATATTATTATGCGATTTGTATGACGTTGGTGGAATCCTCGTTATGATTCTCCCAAGAGTTAATGAGCCTCTTAAATTTTTTCAGTTTAGTATGCTTCGAGCCAGACTGAGCGCCGAGCGTCATTAAGAGAATTTTGGCTGCGTTCACCTGTTGTATATTCAGAGTTTTTAATACACACATATTTTTAAAAAGGCTACAGTCACATTTCGGTGGATTGCTCCCATTCAACTCTAATTACTTTTTAAACAGTCAGGACATTAAGGTGTACGTACATTTAGAACAAAGTGCCCTGTTTTGGAAGTGTGACTCATTATACTAGACAGTTGTAAAAGTAAAGTTTGCTGCACTGCCGCTACTGGTGCGTTCTATTTTTATTTGAAACAAACCTTTTTCCTGTATTGGGATTACTGTAATAATAAGATTAACACTACGACGACGTGAAAGGTTTCTTCCTTCAGTTTCTTTCTGGCACAGACCAAGAAATCATAGCCAAAGTCAAGTACGTCGCATTCTTATGTTACACCATAGAACATTTTGTTCAGCCCAAGAAATTGGCAGGAAGTATAGATTGGGAGTTCAAGGTAGAGACAGTCGTCGTTTTGTAACAGTGATTGTACATCGTAGTGTCCTGAGGTGCAACAAGAATTAAGCTAAATACTTACACAAAAATACGTTGTGCTTGTGTTCTGCATTATTGTGCAGTTAGTTTTGATTATTCATTCTAATTTCCGAGTGAAAGCCTAATTGGACGTGTATGTGACAGCGTCCGTCGTTCAACTTAAATTTGAGCTATGCTCAGGATTTGGACTTTTGTATCGGGATCGCCACAGCAAACTAGATTGACGAGACAGTTCATAGTTGTAAAATTAAATTTAGGACGTGTCACTTGTTGAATGTTGAATTGAAGTATACAACTACAATGGGGAAGTAAGTACGGCTCCCTTGTTTTGTTCAATGTTCAAAAATTTTCATGTCAAAGTGTTTACGCCGGCATTATTTCATTAAATCCAAACCAGTTTTAAATCTTCTGCTGCATTTGGTAATTGTGCAGCACGTGTAGATTTTTCTTTTCTGGCTTCAGTTTGGCCCGGCCGCTTACAACTCCGTCAGGAATATTTTATATTGTGCTCGTGCATCATCCGCCTACTGAAACAAAAATGTCCTGGACTGGACTGCATATATACAATGTAGATTGCTGAGCAATGAAATGAGCAAAGTAGCTCTATCCGAGACGTGTGTAACATTACAATACACACCCTACATTCTTGTGGTCTTTTCTCCTTCCTTCCTGACATGAAGAGAAACCTGGACAAAAAAATGTCTGGAATTTTACTGAAATATTTCTTGTTTTTTTTTGTATGTTCACATTGTGCATGTTTTTAATGGATGTTTCATTTGAAAGACGGGTTGGTCCGTCGCGTCGGTTTCAAGGAGGCTGACATGTTTCCTGTATCAGAACTGTCCCATGAAGTGCACATTCTTGTCTGAAATTAAAGATAGGTGAAAAATTCACTGTCCCCACTGTCACCCATGGGGCCATTGTGTTTAAAAAATGCAAGTAAATGTACACAAAAATACTGCGCATTGTTTGGTCTAGACACAATTTTGCACACCACGACTATTCCCCTGTGCCTACTAAAGAAGATCTAGTAAAAACGTTTTCCGACCAAAGATTATTTTTATATGCTTCTACGACGCCAAGATTAATCTCTTTTGAATGTTTGGGATTTATCTCTGTCCTGGATCACAGACAGGAAAAAACGAAATGCAAAGGCTCTGATAAGGTGTGACAGAAACTGACATACTTCTTATAACATTCTTAATCGCTAGATCAGTCTTTCTGGTGTCGAGCTGTCAACATCAGCGAGAACTTGGCTGAAGCTATACACGCTCTGTTCTGACATCTGACCTTGGTTGTTGCACGACATAGCCTATTGACTTGACATTACAGTTTTATTATTGTGTACAACCCTACCGCCCTTTGAAATGTAATATTTAAGCACGAAGATGTGGCAACATGGCGCGCAATTCAAATGTTACCACGCCACGTTTCCTATTTGGCGCCCAATTCAAATGTCACCCCACGTTTTATATTTGACGCCCAATTCAAATGCCACACATGTCACGTTTCCTATTTGGCGCCGAACGTCCATTTTGCGCATGCCTAACAAAATTCAAATCTGTTGGTAATGCCGATGATGTCGAGCAATATCAGGGTTTAGACGTGTAGTGCATAGTTTATGCTATTTCTCTCGCTGTTATGATTTGGCCAGGTTTATGTGATTTGTATTGCACTTACTGGAATTTATCTAGACCTATAGAAAAGCAAGCTGTATTATTGATCTTATTTCAATTTCATTCGAGAGACAGTATAATGGGAAAGGAATGAAGTTTACTTGGATTGGGGAAAAAACAGTTGGATGATTTATTTACTTTCTCCTGTGGGTGAAAGCAAGGGCATGGAGAAAACTCCTATTTTTTCCACTCGAGTGAAATGAGACGAAAACCTCATTTCCGACAACATATCCTTCTAGCTCTCTTCTGGTGCTCTATACAAACATCCTGTATCAACATCGTTGCCCATTAGCTTATCTTACCGCAAGGTCTCGCGAATTCTGTATTCTATACAGTTTCTCTATTTAACTATATTTCCCCCGCAAACTGGGTCTAGGTAGTGCTACTACGTGGTTCGGATTTCGGATCAATTGTTGAGATGTTTATAGCGGAAGCGTTAAGCATTCCCTATCATCGTTTCTGTGCACTTGAGCGTGTAGAACAATCTAAGGTCAGACGTGACGTCAGGGTTCTATAGGTATACTGTTGGTACTACGCTACGGAAGATGCAAATACAGTTACCTAGATATTTGGCAAGGTCTTGTGAACTGGCTTCCTCTCCATTTGAGTGACACATAATTAGCTCACGAGCATCCATGTGGATTCTAGACTCCCCTCCATGCCTCCATGGCTATTTATGGCCCTGACACTGGCAGTGAAAACTCCGAAGTGGGTGTCACTGATTTATACAATAGCACTGTGAAGTCGTTTATGTTTAAACAAAAGCACTCATGCGTATGCACTTGCATTCGTATTCTATGAAAAACTGGTGTATTTAATTCCAAGCTGATATTTAGTTCTTCGTAATCAAATGGCGCCAAGTTCATAGTTCCTGCTAAGATTCTGAGAATCGTGCCTCCACAATTAGCCAAACAGTGGCGCCAGTTTGCGTGACGGAAATGATGCCGCTGTATTTTAGCGCAAATTTCTGAAATATAGACGTCAGATTGATTAACATTTCGAGCACGTGTTAATGGCCACGCACCGTTTAGCTTATAATTTGCTCTATTACGATATCAATTCGTTAGCATATTCCTGCGGGTAATCGATAAATCTACTTGACACGTGTCACCTACTAAATTAGTGTCACATTACCGATCCTCTTTTCGACCTATTGTTTCCGCGTCATTAGCCACTTCCTCATACTATCTTAAATCGTGTATCGTGCTTGCATGAACGCACGATACGAGCCTCCTCCTTCCTTCCACGCAGATAAGAATAATAATAATGGATGGTGATGGGCAGTAAAGACGAGCCGCAGCCAAAATGATATGTTTAGCCCCATGGCCGCAAGTTTATGAGAGCATTCACGTCTCAGTATAATGGAATATTGGGGCGTCGTCGCGGAATGGTTCCACGGAGATAAGAATCTCCTAGCCTGGCGGCTACACCTTCCCCCGCAACTACCTTCAGTCCTCGTAGGCTATATATGGCCTAACAAAGAGCAATTTTTAGCACTGACTGATGAGTATTATGATGATGTGAAGAGAGCATGACAGATACCAGGTATTAAATGCAATTTTTGTGGTTCAAAAGGGGAGTCTGGTTACTTGTTAAAAGCATAGGCTAGTGTACAGACGGAATTGAAGCCAACCCAGTGAATAATGTAAACTGTTTTCTATTCTGTGGAATCCACATATGGTCCCATTGTTAAAATTTTTAAACACAAGCAAGCACGTCAAACCAAGTGAAATGAGATATATTATTCTCTGGCAACCAGCATCACCTGTATAATTTATTAGTTTGTGCAAAAGTGGGAGTTTGGTGGATTGGTGGTAGGATGAATTCGTGAATTCCAGTAGTATCAGTTTCCACCGAGTTTCTGCTTAGTTTCTGCTGGTATGACGCTTTAGGGGTGGTATGATGTTTTCAGTTGTGATTATGGCTTTCAGAAAAAACCTGAATTCTTGGCTGGTAATTTCAAACCCATTGAAACCTTGAATTTATTAGTACATTCACCAGTCTCAATCTCAAGTCATCTGCCTAATTGAATTTTGCCCAAAAACTTCGTGGTTTTGGTTGCATCCTGTGGTTAGGATCAGAGAAACGTGTGTTTGGGATTTGAAAGTGCTTTTGCTTTACTACCTGGGACTCAGAACGTCAGAACTTAGAACACAGAATTGAGTTCACTCATCTTCCAGCAGCTGAAGGTGCTTAGTGTCATCATATTACATCTGGTTTATTTCAAGTTAGCTCTAGGGGCCATATTCTAAATTACAAAGTGTACTATGTAATTCGAGCAAGGAATTTCTGTGAATTTCAGTGAATTTCAACTTGGAACCTTGGGCATCAAGACATCAAGTGATTTGCTTGACGTTGGTAGGTATGGTGTATGCTAATACGACAGCGTAGATCCATACAAGTGCAATTACGCGTTTAGTACATGTTCTGCTGTTCCTGCCTCTGATCTGGATAAATCCTAATCCAGCACGTCGTAATGATACGAAAGCCGCCCCTGTAATTGAATATTCCGAAAACTCTGGAAAATTGAAGGAAGACCTCCATGGAAAACTATTATTAGTTTTTCCCAAGTGCGTGTGTATTTCTATTGAGGAATTTGAGATCCCTCTGGACGTCGGAGGATCAGTCTGAATCATTCTTTAGTGTACTACAAAACACAATGCATCATACCAACCCTGCCTTGACGTGACCTCGAGACTTAAATTGAAATTTGAGCCTGTTCTGTAGGTTGAATCAGAAACCCTTCCAAGTCCCCTGTGTGTACACAGACAAACAATTCTTGGGTGTATTGTAGTTCAGTTCCAAATCGATCAAATTCACCTACGCATTTCTAAGTCCTCAACAGGATTTCAAAAGATATCAGGAATTTTGATGCCTAAAGCCCCCTTGGCGTGTCTGTAATAGAGATTTAAAGCCCAGCTTTTGAATTAGATTTAATTTTAAAGCCGTCCGTAAGGATTGTTTTCAATTTGCATTATCCGGGCTTAAGAAACAGAAACAAACCAACTAGACTGGATATTTCCAGTTCAAAGTACAGAATATAATTTTATCAGGATCGAAATCTTCCGTTAGACTAGATAACAAATAAATGTCTATGCCTCCGAAAGTATTAATAATTTTGGTTCTGTGTGCGATGAGATTACGGCCAGCCGCTTGAATTTTAAAACTATTGCCTCACGCAGATTTTACGGTGCACCCGGTGCATTGATTTTGCTCTTTACCAGATGCGGCACCGCTGATTAACGCCTTTTGGGTACATAGGTAGCAAGTAAGTAGTAAATACCTGTATTTGAGGACACCGCAGAGAGTGTATGAAGGATTTTAAATTGAGAAAATCAGAAAGTCACACTAGGAAGTCTGTAGGATCTACTACGACATTTCCCTGGTCCATTCCATTATATTTATTTCATGTTCCCCAGACTCTCTGGCTCTGGCTTCTGTCGTATTCTCAAACGAAGAAGACGGAGGGGCACTCACACAAAAAAAAACTCTAAATAATCTCCAACATCCCTTTTGATGAAATTCAATTGAATATAATGGACGTAGAAAAGGGCTCCCTTATTCCCGAATATTCTCCTTTGCATCAAAGCCACATTCAGTTTTCTCAATTGAGACTAACCTAAAGAGCCCCTGGTCGCGCAGTGAGTGGTGAATTGGAGTCGGAGGGTGACGGTTGATCGTTTGGTTCCTTACTACAGCTTTTTTTGGTCAAAGATTCCCTCAGTTGTAAATAATTCCATGGAATTTTCCTATTACCTAAATACCGTATATACCAGTGAAATAAGTGTTTGAGAGTCTTTTTTGGGGTGGAAAATGGCGACTTCTCAGCCATTACGGACTCCGCCGTGTCATCGCTTCTTCCCGCTCGATGAGTAAGTTGTGCATTGGTCATATCGCAATATTTTCGTTAATCTTAATCTGGAAGGTTGATTACAAGACACGTTCTGGATATATTAATAGAATAGTCGTATTATTGATCTTTTGCCCGGAATGCAATCGAATGTCTGCCTTAGGTTTCAAGCATTTGACCAATACAAGCTGTCCAAGCTTGAATAGCGCTAAATTCAAATAATGCAACATCGTTAACGCCCAGAGAATTTTCGTTTGTTTTGCGGAAAACTGCGCTCGCTTATTAGACAACCTTGTATTCAGCCATTTCAAATCGATGATTGTAATTATGGTTTATTTGAGAAAGCACCTTACACAGTTATAGTTATTGGTTTGGGTAGTACCTGCACGCTTTATCTGTAATTGACACGAGGCAGGTAGTACCTTGGTCTTGGTTTAATGAGACACGAGGCATGGGTTCTAGACCAGACTTGTGTTTTGCGGTAATTGAGGTTTTGTGTAACACAATGTTCAACCCACCCAAGTCAGTCACGTCCCAGTGAGCAAAATTCTCAAAGTCTAGGTACATTAATGTGCCCAGTATTATTATGTGAGCTGTCAAAATGGTGGATGTACTATTGAGTGAAAAAGTGAAACTTTTACCCTATAATTTTTACATCTATTTTGTAATACGGAATAGTTGCGATATATGCCAAAAGTAAGGAGTCGGCAGCTGGGGTTACGCTTGGGAGTATAGTTGATGCGTATTTTTCATTAAAAGTGCTCCGAATATTAGGCTGACTCGGGCTTGCATTGCATATAAAAAGTTCGTTTCGTGTCTTGTCTTATTAAAATATGGAATTCCAAGCCAAAGGTGCAAAAACGCGTTGGTATATAAATACTACCTTATATGCCAGAGAGATATGACTAGGGCTATTATTATGATTATCCTGTATGGAATTCTTGAGTAAATTGCTAAACTGCAATTCATAGTCAAGTCAGGCGGTAGGAATTACTCTGAAATGTCTATGGAATATGGATGATGTTATGTTGTGCGTGAGTAAGTGCATTTTTTGTGTACTTACAAGTACGTACAGCTCACAGATACAGATACGAAATACTACTGCCCAAGATACTTCTTGGGTATCAGATCAGTAGTACAGGCTCCTCCGAATTGGCTTGGTGAGTGCGTGAGAAAGTTATTTCTTTGCGTTTCAAGTCGTTCATAAAGTAAAATAGGAAGTTTTTTCAGTACGTGCGTTTACTACTGTCCAATGTGTATCATTCAGTGAAATTTTAGAAGCATTTTCATGTTTTTGAGTGGAATATAGCTCATAGGGAAAATAAATAATATTATTTACAATAGTTTCGAAATTCGAATACAGCAAATTCCCTGTCCTAAATCCAGCAGAAGCAGGTGGTTATATTTTCTTATATTTTTTTGATAAAGCCAACGCTAAACAATACGTCCATCTCAGTCAGTGAAGTGAGTCATTTATTTCTAAAAATGTCATTCCCATGGCGGTGCTCGAGCTGTGCTAGTAGATATTCCCTCATATGAGCGAATTTTTTGACACAATAGAAGATAAATAGGAAAATTATTGATTTCTGCTCTTAGAATCAACCTTCAACGAGCTGATCCTCCGTTTCATTTTTTTCTATTATTCCTCCCTGGAGCCCATTCAATGTTTATGTAAACCCATGTAGCTATCCATACTTACATAGTCTATGTATGTACTTAGAAAACTGTACTAAGAATACATTGAACGATAGGATAACCAAAAACCAAAAGGAACAAATCGTGGTATACGTAACAAAGTGTGTCTCTGGAGTACTTTTCCTATTGTTTGCTCAGCCGAGTACTACTACTGCCCGACTTTCCCTGTGGGAAATATTAAAGTCCATACATTCTGTCGTTGACGCTGACGCCCATAGAATTGGCTCAAGTTGAGCTGATTTCGTGTGGGCGGTTGATTCCCCGCGTTGCTATGAGCTATAGGCAATTTCCTCTAGGTATCTATAATCGACTCTTAATTAATTACAAAGACATTATTGTCATGGCTTGACTTTGGCTCTGGGTTTCTGGAACGATTTTTGACTAAAGTGGAGCACTTCGGTTTTTGTGTAGGTGGGTGGAGCTATTAAGGGTATTAATCAGGTCGATGCGGAGGGTTCTGAGGAGAATACTGAATTTCCCATTGGCGGTTTTTGTGATGCAGTAGCACAGGGCACTGTGCAAACTACTATGTACATAGAGATCGGAATTGGGCTATTGCATTTAGTAGGCGGATTTTGGCAGAAGTTATAGCGTCACTCGTCAAATCGTCTCATGCTTTGTTTAATATTCCGACTATTATTCTCAGCGTCAACGATCCTGATATAGAAGTGAATGCAGCTTAGCTCAATTTTTAACTTCTTGTCGCAGAATCAAAGGGTGTGTGGGTGTCAAGTCATACGGGATTGTGCACGAATTAGAACTGGGGTTCTTCTAGGAATCCCAAAAATACATTGTGTGGTCTGCTTTCTTCGGTGCGTGGTGTGTGAGCTTATTTTACGTAGGCTGTAGTACGAACTTACATGTAATATGTGATACACTACAAAAATAGCGTGTTTAAAACCGACTCGGAACAATATCCCAATTTATTCTGGATTGGATGCTATGTATTGTGAAACTTTTGGACATATTTTGCAAATTGCAAATGTTGCTGACTTTAATACGTGCAGGTAGGTTAGCTATAATTGCATGCAACCCCATGACACCCTGCACACGCTGCACGTATCCTCCTAACTGCAGTTTCCAATAAACAAGAGGGAACTCAGAAGGCTATTTTGGTACTTTTATGATGATTACAAAGCAGAAAACGCGTGGTAGGTTCTATTCTTGGATTTCTTTTTAGTCTGAAACTTCTGAAACCTGTTTTAAGCATCGCCTCGACTTGAAGTGGGTAATAAGAACCTCTTCATCTCCGCTCGATAAGGACGCTTGCAGCTCTATTCATTCCCTACGTACTACACATATCCTTAAAACGCTTTTCGCGAACTAGCTTGACTAAAATGCTCCGGAAATTTCCTTCCTTCCTTCCCTGAGTTTAAATGGCGCTTAAAGTGCTCTTAAAACTTGAATTGAATTTTTTACGTTTTTTTTCTGTATGCGACGGCTGTCGTCCAAAAGGAAACTGTTTCAGCGAAATCCCTCTAAGCTGGCGTAAATAAGTGAGTCGTCTTAGTTAATGGAAGTACATAGGACTCTAGGGATTTGAGATGATGGTACTTTCTCTACGCTAAATTGCAAACCCATTTTTTAGAAAAAAAAGTTTTTCTGAATCCGAGATACTATTCCAACATCCAGTCTACGTTCTGCGCTTAACTGTAAAATATACTCCGATTGATTTTGCAGACCTAATCTATCGTCGTAATAAACTTTTTTTCAGAAATGAGGATCTCGAACCAGGCTAGGCTGTAGCTCACAAGAAAACAGATTTAAGCGAAGTTTGGATTTTCAGTTACAGTTAAGCCTTACATAGTTTATGGATTCTAAAATAAATTATAGGTCCCCCATTCCATAAACAATATTTCAATGTATGACTCTGACATTAAATCGCTGGAGGATTTCCTTCCGCTCTAGCGTAGCAGTGACACTAAATCGCCAAAAAATATGGCAGATTCCAGGTTCCCGTATAAGAAGGGTCTGTTATTTTCATCTCACATGTTGTCTCTTATAAAGCACTGCGTCTGGTTTTGGGATTAGATCAAGCATCCAGCCTCAGACCAGACCATACACATTGCCCGTATGTTTTCGCATATCTCTCTCCACTTGGAAACACTTCGTTTCGGAAGCATATTTTCTTGAAGAAAAAAAAACTTTTCTTCTTTTTTTCTCGGAAGTTAGTTTGGATGTCGAACAAATCGTCTTGTGGAGATGCTGTCGACTCGAAGCACACTAACTTTCTGTCTGTATGGAAGATAGACTTCAACTGCATCTATTTTCCATTTGTTAACTCGTTAGTTGAGCTGGGATGAGGTGTACAGGGAATTCCATTCCAGCATTTCGTTCCAGTAAAAACGGGAGATGCCATTATTCCGTGAATTTGAAGAGTCCATCATGGATGGATCCCTTGTGTCATTTTCATCCAGGCTTCTCCTTTGTCACGCCACGTTCGTCTCTCTAATATCCCATTGTCCTTGTCACTTGCGAGAGTCATAGTAGTGTGACGCTATGCCATAGATACTCGTTTCGTTCTGGAATTAGAATTGCATGTCGTTCCTTCCTTCCCACTTCCTAATAATAGGAACGACGGAGGATCTCTTCGAATTTTGAAAGTTCGTGTTGTGGGATGAATGAACAAACATTTCCTGGTTATATCGATCTTTTTTGCTTCTGAGTGAGGCCCTGACGGAGATGACTAATTAGTTCTTGGGCTCCTGGAACAAATGGAATTAGACTTGGAGGAATGTTGGAATTTCGGAATTTGTGGCGCAAGGCAAAACCAGGCTTAGGTTCTGTCATTAGTAGCTTTTCCATCTGCCGCCAGCCGCCATTATTACATTCATTTTTTGCTCACAGCTGGGATTTCATAAGAAACAACTTCATCGTGATAATCTACATTGTACGGCGACAACACTGCCACGGATTATCGGGTTAGCTGGTAGCTTTCACCGAAAAATCGAAACCATAGTAATTACAGTATTACATATTTTATGCTTCCTTCCTGTCTGATGTGAACCGGCTCAATCACCCATTCACACAATCAAGGAACGAAAACGAACCCCTTCAAAGTTTCCAATTTTCAATCCGAAATAGATATAGGTCTACCTCCATGTATAAATACCGTATAACTTCCCCCGTGTGATCCTGACATGAGTGACATGCACACACACGGATGTAAACCAGATTCCGTCCTGGTACAAGGGAGTACAGGTGAATTGAATGCACATGTTCGGAGTTTGTTTTGGGGAGGGAATGATGCATATGGTGTCTTGTGTGTGGTATTCCCTTATCGAGTTTTTTAAAGTCAAACCCAGCAACCAACAGCCCTTGACAATACTCTGTTTACACATAAAAAAATGGATTGAACTGTTTTTTGGTGATATCGTGCCGTGAGAAAATGTTAGGGTTGAGCATTGAACGAGAGCGTTTGGTTGATCTCCGACCGACCCGACACTTTCTCAATACTTGACGTAATATCTAATTTTGGTAGTAGGGAGATACCTGAGGGGATGGATGGGATATCCGATACGCAGTACTAGGTGACACTAGGAAAGGTGGTCGTCGTCGTTTGGGTCTCGGTGTTTAGCGCGTGGGACGGAATTGACCACGGAACCAGCAAAAAATATGGACCAGCAGCATTAGTGTAGGCTAGCATAGCGCAAGGGTGGTCAGAGTTCCAGCGCATAGCCATAGCGGATGTATGGTGTGTCGTGAAAAGAGACGATACACTCGAAAACGTCAAGTTTCACTGCTTTTCAATGTTGCAGCTCACAGCGTCTTCGGATATTAAAAGGAGATCTGGGTTGGGCTATATCGAGCGGAGTTCGAGAGGGGAGGCCATGGCTTCCTGGTATGTACATAGTACATTGTCCAGAATGCCTTAGACGTTAGATGCAAGGGATTGAGTTTCACAATTCGTCTCTATTGTATACGCACAATGCTATGTACGGCTTCTTCGATTCGAATTTGGAAAATTTTGAACAACTTGCAACTGACGTCCACAATATTGCAGGCATTCAGATTTCTCAGTCTTTTTGTGAAAGCCCAATTGCTTGAAGATGTAGAGAGATTTTTCATGGAGCTGGAGCTCATATGTCAGCGGGTTTCAGATCAGAGAAAAAAGAACGCAACTTTTGTTCAAATATCGAACTGGAAAAACTCTCCAGGATAACTTTTTGTGGTTCCGTTCCGTCTCAAGTTCTGGATTTTTCTTTTATCATGCCGAAACTGGCTATGGCGAGTGAAGATATTGAATTCAATACCTACCTGCCAAAGCTAGTTTTGGTTGATTTTTTAGCTTTTCATCTCGGGATGTACGCCGCATAATATGGAAACCTGGTGATCCATAATGCATGCGTAGCGTATAGAAGAAAGTATACATCGAAAAGCGTAGCTCAGTCAAACCAGGTAGGTAATAAAACAGGGGGGATTTCTCGAATCTGCGGCGTTATACCTAGTCCATCATAGTCGTCATACTCTTCTACAGTAGTAGCTCTCGAGTTGAAATTCGGGATTCCGTGAATTTCCCCCATTACATAAGCTGGGCGAAGAAGTAGGGAAGTCGTCGTGTGGACGGATGGCTGCATTGTGTGTACTGTACACGTACATGGACGTTGCTCAGCTACTCAGATCAGAACTTGAGACTTCCCATGAAATGAGACACACACGGCAAAAACTCCGATTTCGAGCTTCTCCGAACTCGGGCTCCCCCGCAACTCCGCAACTACCCGGAAAAGTGTAGAACCGCCACCCTCCCCTATTCTTTCCCTATATTAACGTGGCCAGACGGGTTCGTGAGGCTCAGTCGATTCTCGGGTCGTGGCGGTCTACGGTGTCGCTGGGTGCAAAAAATCAAATACTATCTACTAGTAGTCTGTCTCTAGCCAGCCACGCTTCGAGATCTTAGACTCTTATTAGACTACTCTCAGAGAACCCAAGCACCCTAAAAGTGAGGAAAAAAGATAAAAATAGAGACGCTCGTCTTCTTGGTGAAGGAAGTGAACTCTTCCACATCTTCTCGTCTTATTACGCTCACCCTTCCTTCAACCCAAGTTCCAGTGTAACGGAATTATTGTTTCAAGTTTCCAGAGATTTCTGAAGGGGTTATCACGAGTCAAATTATTGGGTATTTGTTTTAAGGGTTCCTCCTAAGTGCTCTGGCGTCGTGTGTGGTTTCTTTTGGGTATCTTGGAAGCAATTAGAGGGATTAGTCTGAATAACCCACCCCCTTCAGTCTTCCCAGTCTGTTTATTGATTGTTCTGACCCGAGCCAAGGCTAACGACTAGGGCTACAAAGACTGAGAAGAAAGATACAGTTTATTTGGTTGAGGATGACTGGTTCACGGTAGGGACTCTCGTGGTTTAAACGTTCAAAGTGACCGTGCCCTGCCCTGGTCTGGCGGTTGCGTGAGTACAGGATTTTCCCCTGATACATACACTCATCTCAGAGTATCTTCTAGTATCTTATGCCTGAAAGTGCATCTGGGTTCTTGAGCTAAGCATCTTCTCTTGTGCCGGAGACAGGATCCCAGGTGATTGTGATAAGGATCTCGGCATTGCACACCTACTAAATCTTCCTTGTCACTTGGGCTTGGGAGTTGATTTGGAAATCGGAGTTTTTTGGACGTAAGCGGACTGTTGTTGGTGCTCAATGTTGTTGGAATGAATTGGGGAGTGTCGCTTATGTCACCCGTGACTGGTTGCTCCTCAAGCCTAACCCTGACATGACATGTAATTTGTGTGAGTGTGGGTGATTTGGATTGCATCCTGAGCTCCGAAGGGAGTATACTGGAACGCTGTATTAATTCTGTACATTTGGCATTGACGCGTTCCGAGAAACGACTGGAGTATGAGTAAGGGTGAGACGATGATCAGTACTGCTCGTCCAGCCAAAATTGGACTCCTCCATGATTCCAGGTGAATGAGTCTTTTCAGCGTCTTACCTAAGTCCTCAATTTCACGAAGTAGAAATAAGCCAGCAGTAATCTCGGGTTATTAGTTCTCGAGTGACTTGGGATTTCAGGATTGGAGAATCTCTCCGCTTTCAGTTTTATATTTGATGGACGTAAATATGACGTATTTTAGTCAATCTGGTCATATACGAACTGATTAGGAAAAGGTTTTGGAAAATCTGTAATAATTTTAACTAATTTTAAGTAAATGCCTATTTAGCTTCATTACTTCCTAGCCTACCATTTCACTAAACTACGGTTTTTCGGGATTAACGGTTCCTCCCACGAATAATTGGTAACCCGGGAATTGGACGGACAGACACCGAATCGCCGTTAATATGTTGAAAGCAAAAATCCAATCAAGGAGAAAGCTTATAGCTTGGGTGTGGAAATGTATTTAACACTTATTTGGGACTGGGAAATGAATTGGAACCAGAACCAGTTGGGCTGGGCCAGGTCGTTTCAAGAGCGTTACCCTTTCATCCATCGTATAAATTACATTTTTAGTGCGGGTATCAATATCATACCCAATGAGTTTAATACTTTCAGCGCGGTATTTTATTTTCACCATAAAAAATCGGAGTATCGACCAATATATTAGATATTTCTTAATAATATCAAGTCGAGACTTCCTGCTTTCATCGAGTCGTAAACTTAGCTATAAACTTACCTTGTACAGTATATATTGTATTCGTGCATCGGGCAAGAAGTAGTTTTTCTCGTTGGTTATACGACGCTAACTTCTATTATATTAGCCCCAACTTTACCTTAGCCTACGGTTATAAAAAGAAAGCACGACTTTCACCTCCAGACTGAAATTGGTCCCGTTTTGTTCCCATAAAGTCATTCTCTCGCTACGTGATCTTGAACTTGGATGGACAAGGACTACAGAGAAAAACTCATGTGTAACGTGTAACCTGGTAACCTTGCATTAAAGTCCTCCCTAGAGATTCCACATATGAATGAATAATACCTTGAGTTGAGGACAGGACTAATGAATAATTTGTTGAGTTCTGCACGTGCCTTCACTCGAAGCCCGGAGCAAGTCTACCAAAAAATCATGTACTATTTATATACAATATTCTCAACTTGAGTGAGACTTGAGACTCAGTCGAGCATTTCACCAGTAGTAGCAGGCCAGGTTGAAGTTCTAAGTTAGTGGAGTTCATTTCGGGTTTTCTACTGACGTCAATGGTTGGTCGACTCTCTTTGAACTCGGTGTGATTGAGTTGTACATTAATAGTTTCACTTGGGTGGCTCTGTAATGAAATCATTATTAAACTCAAACTTAACTTTTCTCTATGGACTCGGCCATAGAAACTTCCCGAGTCTCCGAGTTTCGAGAGAAGAAAAATGTCAAAGATAGGCTTCAAGTTGAAAGACACCACGGTCGTCGTCCGAGTTTATCTTGATCTTTAGTACAGGTCGGTCTACAATACAAAGTCAGAGTCTAGCCTCGGGTGCTTCTCCGTTATTTGGACCTACAGTTTAGAACATGGATATCGTGAATTCACAATCGAAAAATGCTAAAAATAGAAGGAAAAATGTCCACGGACAACCAAATGGGCGCCATTGAGCATCCGAAAAGCCCAAAAGAAAAGAAATACATTGGAATAGCGAAATATCTTACTTTAGATTGTCATTTAAGTCAGGATTGGCTGAAGTGACCAAATCACAATTAATACAGCTTAAATGACCGATACTCCATTGACCATGAACGGCTCTCGGTTTCCAATTCCACCAAACTTCACGCTTGAGTTCATAAACTTACGATTTTTTCAGACTTTCCCACATGAAAGATAAATAGGAGCTACGATAGTAAGACTGGATCTTGAGATTTGTCTTAATGGATTTCTTGTCTTTAGGTTAGAATTTTGAACAGAGCCCGACATATCCGAGAAAAAACGTTGACTGATAAAAATAGTCATTGGGGAAAATGTAAATGAGTGCAGTGAAGTCAGTCTGAGACTCTAACTCTCAAAGCTTAACCTTCTTCAGTGTTTGACAACATTAGCACTCTTGGGCCGGGCTATAAAGAAAAATGAATGTTTAAACTTGACTTAATCTTCACGACAGTGTAGAAGAGTGGAATAGCTCCGAGGTTTCTTGAAACCTTGAAGAAGTTGAAACTGACTGACTGAAAGTAAGAGTCTAATCTCTTGGCTAACTCAATGATAAAAGTCCTTTCAAATCTTCTCACACGACTGTCATGTCAGTTCAAGTTGTGGATTCTAGATTAGAACTGACGACGAAGAAGGCGTCTTCTCCTCATGTTGTAATCTAATGAATTTGGCAATGAAATCCAATAAGTTGAACTTACGTGTACGTGTAGGTAAGTAAAAAAAAATTAGGCACTAAATACTGGCAAAATAGCACGGGATTGGATTCATAAATACGTGTCAAGTGTCAAGTCTCCATCTCTTTCGATTAAATCCCAGCTTTAATGTGTTCAGGATCCCAATTTCCAATTACCATAAAATAAGCCTCGGACATGCAGAGGTTAATTGGAATTTTTCGAGGTTCGAGGACCTTAGATTTCAGCCTTGCGCTGTGACGTAGGTACTATTTTGGCAATACGTATTTTTATTTTTTTTGCGAAGGTTAGGGTTAGCATTTCAAAATTAATATAGGTGCCGTCGCCAATGAAATCACGCCAATAATATTCATTCTGATGGGCTTTGTATTGTATATTTTATTAGATTGTGCACCGTAAAAAGCTAATTACCAGGAGGGGCCCTGTCACACCCAGACCTCTTTGAATTTGGTTTATGATGCACTTGGCTTTTGGAATGGCTTTTATAATAAAAGTGGAAAATGTGAAAAGGACAACCAAACCATAAATAGTAATCTAGCCAGAATTGGTGACAGTAGCAGAGAAATGCATGCATAGGTAGGTATATCTAAACTTGTCCTCGTCCAAGGTAATAATGGGTTTAGGTTCGAGTTTCGGATAAGCTTGGTCCTTGCATAACCCGGGGTTTTTCATGAATTACGCATTATTTAATCAAATTACCCGCGGAAATATAAAGCTTAATGCGTGAACTTTTAGAGTGGAATTTCAACACACGACTTGTCCATAACGGTGAATTCATTATATCATTTTAGTGTGGTTTTATCTTTAGCTCTCGACTTGACGGATATGAGTGGACGCTAATACCCGTTCATTAGCAAATAAAAATGATATAGCAAATTCTTCGAGTACGCAGTACGCGTGTTGTGTTGCGTTATCTCAAAATTGAAATACCAGGTGGTCACTCACTAATGAACTATATATTTTTGTTATTTTCAGTATTTACTCGAGTTCAGAAATGACGCGTCTCTCGTCTTCATCTTCATCCTCGTCTTCATCCTCGTCCCCGGTTCTGTTCACATCATCCTCCAAGTCCTCTTCAACCCAGTTCCATGACTCGTCCGAGGTAATAAACTCAAATATTTGCTTTTCTGTATGTATATATAGCATATAGCCAATGCCTACTTAATAAATTATAGGTGAATCCAAGCATATTGTTTATTATTCCCCAACCAAAGTGAAATTAGATCAACCATCGTACCTTACATCTGCTTTCTCCTCCGGTGCAAGCTGTGCACAAAAACAACGTCAACATTCTTGTTGAGATTCACCAGTTCTGTATTTCTCTGTTTGAATGCTAATACATACATGTATTTGTTTACCTCCAACATCTAAAGATGAACATGAACAAGGAAATCTACCTTCGTTACGAGGCCATTAGAAATCCAAGTCTCAAGCTGTGTTTGTTAAAGAGGAAATTAGATTCTGGGCTCTTATTTGTTTTCTTCTACTTTCCTGAGTCTTAATTAAACTGCGGAATTCAGTTGTTTCTCGCATTTTGGCTCTTGAAAGTGAAAAACTTTGGATATCACTGTAAGGAAATTGGATCATGGGAACGAATGTATGTCGTTTCTAGTTTGGTACGATTCCAAGTCCAAAAATGCCTCGTTAGCTTTTAAAATTCCAAACACATGCAAGTTTTAGTTGAGAATTTGCAGGGTGCACGACATATTTGACATTTGACTGCAGAAGATTGCATGGCGGTTGGAGGTGAAAACAAAAGGACTGGCCTGGGACAAAAATGTATAGGTATTTCTCGTAAGATAAGAAGTATGGGTAGCGTGATCACTTTTTCCAAGACAATAGCTGGTTTAAAGTTTTACTAGGGCATGGCGTGGCATGGGTCGTCTTCCTACTGTGTTTGTGCATGTTGCATGGCAGTAGTAGTGTCACAGACTCATCTCCATTTTTGCCCTGCAATGCAAGTTCTGCTCTGATTAGTGAATTAATTAGTTGTTCAGACTCTCTTTCACTTCAGCTCTATGCTACTGTTTTAAGACACACGAGAGTTCAGGTTCTAATTATAAAGTATAAGTAAAGCACTTTCTTCACAACCATTTACTAGAGCATTAGTGTTCATGTTCAGTTTCAGTCATGGCGAGGTGATTTTCGGTAAACATGCACCGTCGTTTTGACTTCCGACGATTTTCCAAGCGACCTTTAAAAACGACGATTGAACAACGTTTAAACACGTTGAAATGAATTAATACTAAATTGACCGGCGTAAATAGAATTTTTGTTAGAAATTTTGTCTCGATTTTATGCTAAGATTGCCTAAACCTTACGATAAGCTCAAATGCCCAAACTTCAGCGAAGTATTGTCCAAACACACTGTCTGAAAATATACAATACAGAATGCACGACTGATTTAAGTTAGTTCAAACTCGAAGTTCGAAGTCCGTATGGAATTTCCATACATAATTCAGTTGTACTATCCTGAAGGTGTAATTCTTTGAGTATATCTGTCAAAATGCCTTTGTTACACTTTTGATTCATTACGCTCATCAGACGGTTCTGGGGGCATGCTCCGCATACTAATTGCATTTTCAATTATTTTGAAGTGCATTACACTGCAAGTTCTTGTGAAGTGCAAATTCCCCGTTATGGACTCCTCTGCTGCTACATGAAATAGAGAGTTTGACAACGACCAAAAACATAATAGAATGAGAGACATTGTAAAGGGGGAATATTTAAATTCACAGCAGAAATACTTGTTTTAACGGCAAGAAATCTGTACAGCGAAAATACTGATTTTTA
>JAQFYT010001027.1:0-18980 GCA_034694925.1 Ceratophysella denticulata
CTCATCAAGGGCTTTCCAAAAAGGTCTCATTTGTCAAAATCGGTCATATGTAGCTATACTAGGATTGTTCCAAAATATTTTCGAAATCTCGTTTATATAATGCAATAATTTTATATATTTAAGAAACAACTGCTTCCTGTCGCACAAGCGGTGATACTATTTCAAAATGAAATGAGCGATTTCATTGAAGTCGTGTATGTAACAATGTTATGTGCAAAACTTTTGTTCGTTGTAAGATCTGGTGAAGGATAAGTGAAGTTGTCATTGCGTCAATTAAGCAAATATATTTGTATTCTTTGTGATATGTCCGAAATTAGGTTATGTGCGGTTTCCAAGTTCCAAGTTTATTTTAGGGTTCGGCAGATGCTCTTGCTTCTTTTAGATTGATCCAGCGTAATTACATTCACTACTCGAAACGACAACTAAGAAACCACTCAAATCTTCTGACAAGTTGTACGCGACCTCGCGCATTTTTAAACTATAATGTCCTATTGGATGATTACCCAAGCCGTCTCTACGTCCTGATTTCATCTCATACGTTACACATATGGTCAACATACCTACTGCACTTTGCCGTATTTCTATCTCCCCCACGAAATTCCAAGCAATGTTCAGTTTCAGTTCAAACTCCCTCTGTCAGGTTTGTGGACTTTAATTAAATATGGACAAGCGATAGTTTTTTCAATTACGTGAATCTTAGTGTATTCAGATATTTTACCATAGGTCAAATTGCTTTTTATTTCAGCTTAATGGGTTGAGTCGTCTTCGAATGAATGGTACCGAGGTGAAGTGGCCATGCTAATAACATGGGCTTAATTGTCTTATTGTTTGAATTATCCTAGCATAATACACCATTTAGGTATCCGGTTTCTAGCACCCCGGTTTTTGAACTCCACAGATCAACAGCAAACTAAAATATTCTTGTTCACACGTCCAAGTCTTTGTAAATTAGATGAGCTAATGCCTAAAATATTTTCGAAATATCGGTTACGTGACATGCAATAATTTTATAGGTTATAATGGCATAACCAACCGCTTTTCCGTCGTACATATTTTGCGTTGGAATTGATGCTTTTATTGAACTCGTGAATGTAACAGTGTTATGTGCAGAAAAATTGGTAAGATGTGAAGAATAAGTAAAGTTCTTTGCGATATGTCAGTGATGAGGTGTTTTGCGGTTTCCAGATTTATTTCTTCTGTTTGGCAGCTGTTCTTGCTTTTTCTGATTGATCCAGCACGTACTAGTTCAAGAAAATAATTGTTATAAGGATGAAATAAACCAGAAAATGTAATACGTAAGAGGTCACAATTTTGCATACCTGACACATTTCTGGGCCCGAGGTCCCTACTTCCAGGGTTTTATCTCCGCCCAAAAGGTCACCAAAGAAACCACCTGACCCTGCTGGCAAGTTGTACACGACCTCATGCGTTTTTACAATCTGTGTTATGGACACAAAGTCCGACCACTTGTGAGCCCAGTTGACCTAAATACCGATCAATGCTGACTGAGAACATTGTTGAAATTATGCAGATTCTATGCAAATTGTTTAAATACGCCTAATCAGTTCTTACGCTCCCAACCGCATATGAGGCCAAATTCACTTTGTAGTAGAATACCATATCCTTGGAAAGAAGCAGAGCTTGCGGTGTGGAACCCGTGAAAATGAAATGCATAAGATAGTTTCCTGCAGCGGGATAGCTGGAATTCAGGCTCTGTGAAACAAGCAAATCACTCGTTGTGATTGGGCATATCAATATATTCCATCTATTGTACTGATTAATTGAAAACTAATTCCACTTACGTTATACATTATGCTACCAGCCGTGTCGTAGTCAGAATAAGGTGTCAGAGGACTGTACCGTTGCAATGGCCGCGGAAGTCGAATTGCGGTGGGTCCAGAGTCTCTATTTCCAGTTATGCTGTATAAACAGATGTTCGTAGATTATCTTATTGCATACAAACAAAGAAATGTTCATTCATGCAGATTTAAGGAGGAATTGGACGCAACTAACTTTCCGAGGAAGAGGAGACCCTTGCCAAGACCGCTGACCAAATCTCCGAGAATAGGAATACCCAAAGCATTGACCCCTTTGCCCAGAGATTGTGTAATCCTTCCAAGCGTGTCGGTAAGACCAAACACAGTTCCGTCCAATACTGCGCCAACACCGTTAGAAACGCCTTCGATAAGGTTTCCGTTCATAGCACCCTGTGAATAAATGAATTAAAAATAAGTATAAGCATTTGAAACACTTTGAAACAAGTCAAGGCCATATACCATACCTCAAATGGTTCTGTAATTAGTGACGTCACACCGGTAACAGCTCCAGTCAGAAGTTGGTACGGGTTACCAAGTACGTCGAGTTGAAGGACAACGGTGTATAAGTTACTGATAACTCCAGATTTGTAGTGTTCAATAATTGTGTCCAGCAACTGCTTCTGGGTCATTGTCTTGTTCTTTATTTCAAGACCTTGAACACTGTCGTTTAGATGGAAGAATAATTAAGTTCAAAACAGTCAACTGCGCAGATATAGCGAGTGGAATGTGATCCTTACGTAATGGGCACATCTGTTACGCTAACCACCACTGAGCCGAGACCCATGAGCATCGCTTTAAGAAAACTGTCGTCTTCGTTACCGGTCATAGTAAACGTCACTTTCAACTAGAAGAATATTTTCGATTCAAATTAAATCCGATTTAAACATAAAATCTTATTAAGAATATGCTTACCTTAAGCATGTAAATCTGAATGCCTTCAAAGATTGTTTGTACAACATCGCCCTTGACCTTTTCAAGCTCTTCCTCAAAGTAGTCTTTGCTAGACTTACTTGCGACAGTGAAATCGTTGCTGTATTCAGCGGCCTTAATTCAGGATAAAACTCTAAATCATTTCAGATAAACAGATTTAACAATATTTTCGTGATTCTTACAACTAGCGCTGATTTGTCTTCGTCAGAACTCGGCAGTATCCCCAGGATGGTAGTGATGAAACCCATGCTTATCGCTGCCTTAAACTCTTGAAGAATAACCGTTGCGCTGACCATTTTGACTGCGGAGTAGGGCTGAGTCCGTTGCTTGTAATTAACAATCAGCAACGGCGGATGGACCTCTGCAGCATTTGAATATGTTTAAATATAGGTGTACCAACTCGATTATGCTAAACATATAGCATATATAATATACCTGTCTCATTAGCCGCTTTCTTTGGAATCGGCGCAATAGCAAAAGTCCTTGGATATTCAGCATCAGGAAGCTGGTTGTCAATTTGCAGATTGCTAACGCTCAGATCTAAACCAAACTCGTTGTCATATGTTTTGTAACCAACCCGTAGGCCTGGTTGATATGCACGTCGGCGAAGCTGTTTCTTGTTTGGTTTAGATTGTAGAAAATCAGCAAAATCCACCTGTACAGGATAGGATCAACGGTAAAAGCAGGCATTGACACCTGAATTCAAAAAGTACCTACCGAATGTTGTTGCTTGACTTACCTGTACTCCTGAAGCCAGATTCGCCGGTCGGGCCGATTTTTTCCCAGAAATGTACTCCTGATAACCGAGTTCCAATATGAAGAGTCGATTGTCGGTGATAATTTTGTAAATCTTCCCTCCAACGTCTGCTTCTTCCCAAATAACGTCCGTGCTAATAAGTAAGAATCACAGGTCGAATATTAGCAAAAATCTTTGTTTCAGCTTTCAACAAGCCTCAACATTTAAAAAACTTTGCGATACACAACACACGTTTCAAACGTTTAGTTTCAAAACTGCCTGACTACATATATCATATGAAGAGCATAATTCAGACCTTTCCAATCTCATGTAAAGAATTTCTTTGGCTTTAATGTTATCCACCAGGGATATTCCAATTCCGTCCAGAAGTACGTTAATGTCCATTTTGGCAAGTTTGGAATCATCAGATTGTGGCACATTGGATCCATCGCTCTTCACTAATGTGGTTTTGTCGACCTTCAGAAACTCTGCAATATTAGCAAAACGCATAATTGTAGTTCCAAGTCGATAGTTTGAATTTGGAAATAGAAGAAATGGAATATCAAGTAAAACCTTTAAGGTTCTTCACGAGATCTGCATTTTCCGTAACTACAAGTATTTTACGTAAGCCATGCGGAAACGAAATCCAGTTGTAAGACTTGGTGCCATTTTTAAATGTTCCACTTCCAGCTTTTTCCTAAATTAAACTAGAATTAAATTGAATCGTACCTGTGTACTAAACTACTTGCGTCTAGCTTAGTGAATTAATCAATTACGGTATCAATGGTCACCGGGAACCCTTTGGCAGTAACATTTTGAGGATTCCAAAGTATGGTCTGCGCTTTATCAGTTGTAAAGTCGTCCCAAGTGTAGATTTGACTCTGTCCAGCTCCAAGGGTTCTAATTTCAATTTTTAAAGTTGTTTTAGGTGTAATATAAAAAATCTGAGCATTATTAATTATTGCATTTATTATCATCTTAATTTGCGTACTTTTTTGCGCTGTTTTTCTGTTGGAATTCGATTGGGAGGTCAGTAGTATCATTAACAAGAAGAAACGGCGTGTCGGCAGGCATGAATTCGCTGAGTGTAACCGTTGTCTTTGTTTCCATGGCATGAACGCTTGCATTCAAGCCGCCATACTGTTTCAGGCAAATCAAAGGTAAATTATTAATGCGAACACGGAGCATTATCGCTGACAATGGCATACCTTATTGTTAAGCCGTAAGACACTCGAGCCGGTACGAGTGACGAAAATGGATTCCGTCTGCTCGGCCGTTCCATCAACTTGAAAGAATACTTTCGAATCCTTATCCTGGCGCGATCTTGGCCAAAATGGCACCGCAGTATTTGCCGGAACAGTGAGTGATGTCGAGAAATCTGCGGCTTTTTCAGCCACCACAATTGCGTAAGGGCATGTGTTATTTATTGTGAATTTGGGTAGGAACGTGACCGTCTTGGTCATTGTATTTTCTGTGATTGAAATGGCTACAGAGACCTATACAGTATTTAATTGCGTCATTTATTGCAAACCATCAAGGAAAATAAAACAGTTACGAAAACATGTTTAAGTACCGGATAGTCCTGATTCTTTCCTTTGACATTGAAAACCGCGGTCATCGCCGCGTCAAGGTTCATTTTATCCGACCAACCGCTATCCGCCAATTTGAATAGTGCCTTGTTCTTTGCCCACCTCTCATACGCAAAGAATAGTGGACCAGGTTCAGTAGCTGAATGCGACTTTTCTGTTTCTCCGTCACCCTAAATCGAAATACAATGTCAGAAATACAACTTCAAAGTTACCACATCGCCTGGGCAAGAGAATGCGTTAGAAGAGCGTACCTTGTAGGTAATATCAAGTCCAGTATAATTCACAAACCAGTATGGATAATAAATACTGAGTTCAGTAATTTCGTTAATAACCGTTTTCTTGCATCCCAGATACAAGGTCTTTCCATCTTTGCCTTGAAACTGAATAGAGTTCAGAGATTTGGTGTCCATGCTCCGGAAAGTCAATTGATAGGTCCAGTCTTGACCTTGGTAATTTACAAGCTGTCGAAAAAAGCAACAATTCCGTTTAACTTTTAACTCGTAATAATTGGTCAATTATCGTTAAATTCATATATTACAGAATACCTTCAAATTCAATGCACTACTCCAGCCCGAAGGATCAACGCCAATAATCTTTGTAGAATGTCCAGGATCGTATGTTCCGATCAGATTGGTTCCAGCGGAAACAGTTAGTGGCGTCGGTAAGAAATTGGATAGTGTAACCGGGGACTTTAACTGGAGCGTGTAATTTCGTCCCAGAGCAGTTGGTTTCATTGTATCTTCCAATAAGGATTCACGGATTATGCTGAACACCTAAAAACGGGTTATTCTTATGCTAAATTAAATTGGTTCAATTTTTTGAGCGTCCTAAGTTTGTATTTATGTATTATATTTGACTTCCTACCATAATATTTGCATTAAGTCCAGCACCACTAGAAGGCTTTGCTGAGAGGCTTGTTGACGACTTTGACGTACTTGCTCCCCAGCTGAACGGTTTCGACGTCGCCTGAAATCTATATATGGAATTTTTCAAAGTGTTTCAAATCGTTTCGTTGTTGAAAATACAGCTATAAAGTGTATGATTTACCCATCAATTTGAAAAACAAGTCCTTCTGTCGCAGCGTAGACTGTGGTCAATGGCAAGTACAGGACTTTTCCAGGCTGGATCGAACCAATTGAGTTGACCTTACCTTTCGAAGATGCGGACACTGTCACGGGTTTGTCAAGTTTATTCTCGACCTTATTTCAAACCAGTTTAATTTTAAACTGCGTAGTGAACGGGCTGACGAAATGAGCGTTAGCGATTTACCTGGACAATACTTCTCAGTGTGATAAGCGTTGAGAGCTGTTCGTTAGTGGACATGTCAATGAGAAATCCAAACCTGGAATTAGAACTTCCACTTGGCGTCAAGGAGTAAAACCTTGTTTGGGCATGATTGACTGAAATGACTTTTTTGAATTTGTAGTCTGGAATCTGGAATGATAGGCATGAATGAGTTATTTTGAAATTTACGCCTACGGTACAATAATTCCATTTTCGTACCGAAAGCGTTATTTCTCGTTTTGAACCAGTGGTTCTGCCATTTTCAAGTTCGAGACCGAAGTCCATTTCCTGTCCAGAACCAATCTGAATATCCCCAGTAACAACATGGCCGCCTTTAACGCAGGTCAATGACGTTCCATCAATATTCACGGTAATCGGAGACTGGATCTGGTTTCGGAGAAGATACGGCGGTGCACTGACACTGCTCTCTCCATCTCCGACCTTGGTCGATTTCGTAGAATCACCGAAATTGCTGGCAAGGGTTTGCATTACAGACAATGCTGTTTTGGAAAAGGTTAGTTCCATGACTTCCTAGAAGTTGAATCAATTGAATAATTAATTTGCATAATATAAGTTTCCAAGATGGATATCTATTCATGTTATAACAGTATTTGCTATTACGGAAGCTTTCAGGTCAATTCCTAACGGTGCATCTCCGACAGTTCCGGCAGGAAGAGCCCGGTGTCCAACCTAACATTAAGATATACTTATTTGTACTTTCTTAGCCTAAAAGTTAAACAAATTTTTGGTAGCTAATGGCAAAATAGTTATATTGTCGTACATTGAAGTCCAGTTGCCAGGGTTGACGCTTGGGTTCACCGAAATTAGTTGCATCTTGGATTTCGCTCGGCTCCAATAAATACTCCCATGTTCCAATGTACGTGTTATTGTAGGAAGCAGAGAGACCAATACCTCCAGCAACGGTTAGCTACAGGGAAAATGTACTAGTCTGTATTCAATATATTTAATTTCTGTGATATGGTTCTTTTGACTTACATCTTTAGACCAGTCCTTGATTTCTGAATTGACTGAGGTTTCAGCCGTGAGAAGCGGTGTTGTCATCGTTCCAACTCCAGCTTCCAAACTTATCAGAATTTTTCCTGATTTGAGTGTAAAGCTTTCTTTGGTGTTCTTTGTTTGTGCAGGCGCTAGTGCACTTTTTTTCGGTGTGAGAGGTTTTATCTTCTTGGCGATATATGCTATGAGTTTAAAGAATAGGCAAGTTCGAAATATGTACTAGAATGTTCGATATAGGATGATGCGACAGCTTTTACATTAGGTACTGCGTATTTATGTTAATAAATAAAGTCTGTTAAACCTTCATTTAAGAACCAGTATGACTCGTTCTTGACGTTTGTAGGGTCCCAGGCATGGGAATAATCTTCTAAATCCTTCACCAACTCTCCATCCTTGGAGGCACTGGAGCTGGAGCTCAAGCGATTCAATATTTTGGTAATGAGAAATAGGGTTCCGGCGCTGACACGAACGAAAGTATCCGGAAGCGTTAGGGATACAACTGTTCCATCCTTGTCATCGATGTTCGCGCTGAGCTCGATATCCGCGAAGTTGACGATCTACCGAAGAAAATGATTAGAATAAGCAGGAAAACCTGGAAATATGTTGTATTACCACGACTTACTTCAGTCTTCAACTCAGCTACTTTGTTGGCATTATACACGGCCGTGCTTGAAGTTAGGCTAAAGTCCCCTTCGCCATGGCTCTTAGTGTCACTCGACACCATCGTGAAGTTACCACCGAGCTAAGCAAGTGATTTAGTGATAAAAGCAACAAATCAGTATTTTGAAGTATTCTGTACAGAAAACAATAAAGCTTTAAGTTGGAAATATTAGTTTCGTACATTGATCAAAATTGAATTAGTATCCGTAGCTTGAACGTCGTCAATCACGAGAATATCAATCTCATTGATTACAACAGTGGCGTTGACGAGAGACGGTGGGGTTACTGCAGCGGATTCGTCGGTCTTTGTCTCGACCTCGCTGCCGCCAATTACTTTACTGGTAGTATCTGCAATAACCGTAAAAACTTGTAATTTCGCGTCTGAATTCGTAATCTGTAACCAATGGAATACCTTTAACGGCAGGGACTTTGGTGACCTTCGATTTGGGTATCGTTTGCGATACACGGTTCACGAAGTCAAGAAGAGCTTTCACATACTCAACGTCCAGAATAATCTGAAGGCTCTCAGTGTTTAAGTTGACTATAATGAAATCGAAGCAACTTTAGTTAATAATTAACGTTCCATTTTATGGTAATTCAGTCAATGTCAATGCTCACCATCATATGCAATATTTCCCTCCTTCTGAGTCTTTGCAACGTACGAAACTTGAATTACTTTCGGATCGGCTTTCGGTGCCGCTCCCGGGACGGCGTTTGGTTGAATGAAGTCCCTTGTACCACCCGTTTCAAGTCGAGAATCTTGGAGTATTATCGACTTCAGTGACTACGGGTATCAATGTTTTGTATTTAATTAGCGAAAATATTGCAGTCTAATATGGCAAATATACCGTATTACGTGAGATAGTTCAAATTACCAGCTTGACGTCCATATCTGAATTATTCCAGGTACTCAGGTTGCACATCAGGAGGTCAATTGCCACTTTGGCCAGTGACGCTTTTTCATCTCGTGCCACCAACCCGGTTTGACCTTCCTGAATGTCAATATATTGAGTCCATTTAACAAAAGTACCTACCCACTGAGATAGCCAAAATTCAAAAAAAATTTCAAGTTAAGTACTAATTTGGGGGATGACAAGTAGAGTGTCAGTGAGATTTCCTTCAGCGAAAGGTCGAGTGCCAGAGCTACAGCATCCAAGGCCGGTGCGGGTACAGGTGTTGGCTCTGGAGCTGGTTCCACGTCTTTTGTTTCAGTTGCATCAAGTACTAGTGAATAAATTATGCATGGTTTTAGAAATTCAATTACCGTATTCACAACTTATAGTAGAATTTACTGGCTGATCCCGTGGTATCGGTTTTAGTTTTGCTTGGTGTGTCCGAGCCTAAATGCGAGGTTAGGTCCAATATGCATGCAATAGCGAGAGCAACATCTCCATCGCTGATTTTCACCTATTATCAAAAATGTGAATACGATTATTTGTGCTAGCACAATCCCAATCCTGTTGTTTATTCGCTAGATCATGTTATATGTATAATTGAAGTTGTAAATGCCTTATTTTGCTTACCACTACAGGATTCAGGTTTCCATTAACAGACAATGCTGGCTGTCCAGTATACCATGATGAAGACAAGTTTCGTTGAACCGCGGCGTCGATCGTGATTGGTTCCAACAAGTATACCTCTGAACTGACATCTTGCGCTTTTATGTCTAGGATGGATCTGAACAAATTAAGAATTAGATTTCACAGAGTAACCCCGGTGAATTGTGCTGCTAAACAAACAATCTAGCCTAACATACCGAGCCACTTTGATCCCTTCCAAGTGAAGCTCAATGGTATCAATAACTCCGTTATCGGTAGAGTTTTCCGCTTTTTCGAGTGACAGTGTATTATTTACTGCGAGAGAACCCAGGTCGATAAGTAAGGCTTCAGTAGCCGTGTCTGCTTTGGGCAGCATGACCCTGGGGGCGTCAATCTCGATTTTGAGACCCATTTTGGAAGACGTCTTCGAATAGACAACTTCCGCGGTCTTGGCCACCTTTGCTCCAGCTTTTGACGAGGCCTGACTAAAACTGCTGCTAGACGCAGCCAGTTCTTTGACAAATGCCTGGGAAATCAAAGTGCGACCAACTTTTATAACTGCAATCGATATATATTCGATGTTTGTTCGTGTGTGTAAAAGAGTAACACAGTCAAAAAGATGGATTCGCGCATGCCTCTCACATTGGGGGCCATCTCAAGTCGCTACGCTTCGACAAGAGTCACTACCATTCAAAAATTCTTACCAACAAGTTCCCAATGTATGATCCAAGGAGTATGACTTTCGGAGATACCACGTGGAGCTCAATGGTTACGTCGGGTAAATCCTCAGCTCTCGTTTTGTCGTCATAAATGACGACTTCGACAATGATGAGCTTCTGTTCTGCCGCGCATGTCAATACCTAACGAAAACGAATATTGTGAGCGATGAAACGTCTCACAAATAAGCGATAGATTCGAATCATTTATTTGTATTTTGAACTTGCGTTTGGATACAGCGTGTCAACATCCAAGTTCAGTATTTGAATTCCTGTCAATTGTGCGAATATTGTTTTCTGCAACGGTTTCTGTTCGTATTCCGCAATGACTTCTTCTATAGTCACCTTTGTAATTCGACACTTCTCCGACGTCAGCTTCACCGAGAATGTATTGACGAGCAGAGTTATGCTGACCAGAACGTCCTTTGGATTTTTTACTTTTTCGGGTTTCGCAACGACTGTCTCCGATTTGTGTTCAATAGAAACCCATTAATGTTAAAAAAATATATTGAACATACATCCCTCATTTACCACAGGTACTGTTGTAAGTTAAAGGGCATACGTTTTGGCTCAGGCAGTGGTTTTAATGGTGCTGTGACTGCCGGCTTCAATTTTTTATTTCCAGTGAGCTCGTTCACAGCACTATCCACGATGTTAAGGATTACATTAAGGTATTCCTGATAGACAGAAACGTCCATGGAATCCACTTCAAGATCATATTTCATCCTTACAGCTCCATCTGCCATTTGAATGTCCTCGCGAAGCTGGAAATGAATATATCCTTTCATATATCTCTGCTCTAACCTTAAGTTTTAACTCTATGTATGTGTAGGTATAACGTTTGAAGTGCGTAATGTAAAACTACCTGGTTCAATAAATGAGCAGTATTACCTAAAAATCCTTATTATTGATTGGTGCACGAGGTTACCAACAATCTTAGATCTTAGTAATCTTATAGCCGCGGGTGGGTTATTCGGTTAACTCAATTCTTAGCGTGGAAAGCTAAACGATCGATCACGGTTTCCATAACCCATGAAAATTGCATTCATATGTGTACACCTCTAAGCACTTACCATGAACAAATGAAACCGAATCAGTGGTTTGGCCTTGGGATCCGTTGACATCGGCGTCTGAATCAAATAAAGCGTTTGATCCTTTGTCATTCCTGGCTCGACGGCGTTGTAGTATGCGGAAGTGATGCCACCAATTGATCCGTATACTGTGGTCCCATATGTTCTGGTCTTGTACCGCATGTTCATGTTGATTAGCTCGGATTTGATGAGCGGATTAATCGTTGTTGCTTTTTCCTCATCACGTTTCAGTAAAACTACCTTAATGTCTGGAATCAAATAGTCGCAAAAACTAAATTACAAGTAGCACGACGATATATTGATATTAGCGGCCCGCTGGGTCATAGTATGACACAATACTCCGTCCTCCTCAATGGTGCAAATCATTAATTAGTCGCCGGCCCGAATCAGTGCTAAGCACTGTTTTGTAACAGCGTACATCATCGTCCTGTCAGCTGTCAATCGTATGTAACTGGAAAGGCGAAAGACCTTTCTATTGAATTTGTTGAAAACTGGCGCATTGAAAGCCCCGCCCCGTGTGTGTAGATCAACCGAAACCGAGAAAGTTGCGTTGTTTGTTGTGCGACACAAAACGTTTCCCACTGGGACCGAGACCGGGAACATTTGTGTGTCGTACAATTGCAAGACATGCTGCACTGGATTGTTGATAGACTTTGTTAACCGGACGTGACTGAAGCTCGCTCGCTCGGATTACGCGTTAGGATTTTATAAGTAAAGATATTTCAGAAATTGTTGTAAGTTCGCCAATTACGTCTCAAATGAATGTCAAGAATGAGGTCAGTAAGCTGAGAAGCTTTTTCAGGGTCAAATGCTTTCACGGCGGTCTCATCTTTGACATGGTCATGAACAGCCTCATCCTTCTTGGCAGCCTGTAGCTTCTGCTGGACGACATCAGTGTCCGTGTACACCAGGTTATCGCTGTCGTTAACGGCAAAGAATTCTTCATCCGGAACACCCTAAATCAAACATTCATTTGCATATATAAAATAATGAGATACTGCTGAACAATTTAAAAAATAAATATATTGAGAAGACTTACTCCAATAAAACCGGAAGGCTTGGCCGCTTTCTGTGTGGGTAACGGGAGTGTGACGACAAGTCGAAGCAATTTCATAATACGATAATCCGTAATTTGAAAGTCGAGAAGTGGGATCACCACGTCGGCTTTAAATTTGGCATATCGAGCATCATCGGCGACTATGCATTGGTTGAGGTCAACAATGATATCCCCGGTTGTTAGCAAGGGTGAAGGGCGGTTTATGTCATAGACATCATGCGGATCTTCGTTGTAATTGTGATTCACGGCGGCCAATATGTCTTCTCCTGCCAATGCTACGAGAACCTGTGGAATATCGATATAAAAAATATCGCAAAATATCCAGTGAGGAGAACATAAAAAATGTAAAATTAATAATACGCACTTCAACATTCACGAGTTCAATCTGGTACTTGTTGTACAGTATCTTGAGTACTGCTGGTGTGGCGTCTCCTTCTTCAAGCGGTTCTTCGCTTTTACCGATCTCAATACCAGAACCTGCAACCTCTGCTGCAGCATTTGCAATTGCATCCTCAGTTTTATCACCAGCTTTTCGGCTCGATGGAATACTTCGTACATTCAGGTTTCCAAAGTTGAGAACAAGGATACATTCCGCACTGAAATATTGCAGAAAATTCAAGCTAATTCTCCTATTCCAAATATCAAAACCTAACTACAAACACGGGGTTATAAGGAATTGTACTCTACGAGGTCCCCATCCTGTGGAATCAGAATATACGGAGCATGAATCTGAATGTCAATGTCCATTTCTTCTGTATCGTCAGCAATTGCTTTGGCACTATCCACAGATGCGGACTTGACAGTGTCCACCGCCTTTGAAGCAGCTTTCTGAACACTAAATCATGAATAAACATCATGGGTCAGATAAAATTACAGCACTAATTTGTGCTTTTAGTCTGAATATTTCGCCATTACGTGACAAGTTCCACATCTTCAGGCCAAGAAAAGATGTCAATGAGTTTTTGAATACTGATCGAGTCGTAGGTAACTTCCAATTGCTTCGTATCCAGCTTGATTTTCTTAGAGGCTGTCTGGTTGAGGGGATGTGTTTCAAAGAGAATCGATATGAACTTGTCATTATTTTCCTGTTTAATCGCCTTCACCATCGTTGGAATCTTATCGTGTTGTTTGTAGCCGGTGACGCCGATATCGTCCATAGCCAAATCAATTTTCATGCCAGAATTAAAAGGTCGAGTTTGGAAGCTGGAAATATCAGCCGAATATCACATTTGAGCAATCATTTCTCAAACAGGGTCATATTTTAAGTAAATTGACCGTTAAAAACAAGATAAATTACTAATTATCTTTTTAATACTATTTTTGAACCCTATCACTGCGCACTAATTTTAAGTTTATCGGACAAAACCAGTCAAAATGCGTCTTAGCAATTTCTTATCACGGGAACCTCAAGCTTAAAAGCCGATAAAAACTCAAGGCCGTGGTCTGTACCACCGGCCATGGTTTGCGGTGAGTGTATTGATAAATGATGCACTTACCCGAAATCAAAATTAATGGTTTGGAGATTAAGCACATTTTCAGTGCCCTTGTCATCTTGCTGATCAATGTCGAACTTAAGTTGTGGTAATTTGAAGCCGATTTTTTTATCAATATAATTCTCCGGGTAAACTTTTACGGGTTCAGGTTTTGGTGGAGCATCTAGGGCGGCGACTTGGTCTTCAATTTTTTTGGCTTCCTCAGCCGATAATTTGGTTGATAGAACAGCATTGATTTCGGCTGGGGTAAGTTTCCAGGATGCTGCGGTCGAAAACCAACCAGCATTTTTCTTCTTCTTTTGATAAGCATCGTCAGTTTTCTTAAGATACACTTCCTGTTGACCGCGAATTGTTAGAATGTCCACGTTTGGAATATCATCTTCCAGTTTGGCGGCTGCAGCTCGGCTCGCATCTTCGTCTTCTTTGCTCAAAATCTTGTAGTACAACTGAAAAGATGGAATTAAAATCAAGTATTTATCATCAAATCGTATTTGTAAATCACGGAAAGTTAAAAAAAAAACACTTTTTCCATTATCACACGTAGATATCTCAATAGTACACATGTTTGACGTAAACCACTTCATACGCAAATTCAAAATCTAGTTGCATGAATAACCTTTTTGTACTGGTCGCTTTTCCTCTTCACTACTATAGCTTTAGCTTCCAATACTTTCCAGTCACGCCGACGAACTTTATCCAAAACACAGTTGATTGCAAACTTCCACCTAAAAAGGATTCACGAAGTTTAGGTTTTAGAATTTAATATCTTTGTCGTATTTGCAGTTCATGAAGTCTACTGCTTAAAAATTTACCAGGCCTTGGCATTCCCTTTGTAAGGTGTATCAAAGGGTCGGAATTTCAAATACTGCTTCCCACGTTGAATTCTTTCAATTGAATCCCCAAACGTTAGAATTTCCCGAAATTGGTTGTTTGTAATTCCTAATATTATTGAAAACAAGTGTAAAATACTAATTATTGTTAAGTTATGGAGATGGCATTTGGAAATGCTTAGTCTCTACGTACCGACATACAAGGCTTCCATGCCTATGTCAACACTGAAGAGCGGTTTCGAGAACGGGTCGTCCAACTTGGATGGGGTCATCGTCACCATTGCTTTCACGGTTGTTCCAATTGGGCCCAAAACTAATACATGAATTCCGGTAAAGTTCAGGTTATATTCATAGCAGTAAAGAAATATGAAAATATTATTGATTGTCTTACTGTATTGCAACTCGTTGTTATTCGTATCCGTGATCAAATTCGCCATTTCCGCGAACTCAGCATCAAGCGTTTTGTTTTTCGATAGAACCAACGACGTATTCGTGTTCCAATAAAGGCCCAAACCAACCAAGTCAGCTTTCTACAAAAAATAACTAACTTGGTGTAAACACATGGAAAATACAAATTTGAATTTTTTTCTATTGCATTGACATGCCTTGAAGAACGTCTTTTCGTCCTTTCCGGTTTCGGCTGGTTGATAGTTCGAATCAGTGCTGATGGCTGAAAGCGACTTGAGAACGATTCCAACGGAAAACGGTGTTTGTTCATCTTCGTAGCGAATATGAATATTGCTAACGCTGATTTTAACGTTGTTGATAATTCCGACAATTAGTGGATTCATGCCAGCACCCTCGTCGGACTTGTCATCCGATTTGGTTGAACCCCCAAACCAGCTTGTTTCAACTGGTTTATCTAAAATTAGTTTAACGTTGATTGATAATTACAGGTGACTAAAGTTTTATTTAAATACTTTTCCAGTATATTTCAAATAATTTACATACTTGCTTCTTGACGTTTGGTTTCCGCTGCTTCCAGTGCATCTCTCTTCTTTTTGAGAAATCTGGCTTTAGCCGCGTCCGCATCGTACGGCATCGAAGATGGCGGGGTGACCAATAGGTACACATCCGACAGAGTCACGTTCACGGATGGCGCTCCATAAATCAAAGATGTTGTTCCGATTTCAACATGGATCTTACCTATTAAAAGTAGCATTAGTTTAGCAGTTAATACTAACGATTAAGTGACTATATAGTACAAGGTTAGGTTCGATAATTGTTTAGAGTTTTGTTTCATTCGCGGTATTCTTTTGAACAAAGCCAATATACAAAGCATAATACCACACTAAGGAAACATTTATTATATAGGGGATTTAATTTAGGCCAAAGAAGATGGGAAATTTAAGTACGCATTTTTGAGGTTCCGTCGTTTTCAGCGGAAAGTGCAATAGTTGCTGTGCAATATTTCTCCAAACATGAAAATATTTTACTATCTTACCAACTTTTCCGCAAGCCACGCTGAATGGAATATCAAATTGGTTCAATACATCCGTTTTGAGAACTAAGTCATTCAGATCTATTACAGCCAGAGACACTGAAAATTGAAAATATTTTAATTTAATGTAATTTATGCACATGTGGATACAACGATATTTGGATTAATCTCTCTTTTGTAGCTCAACTAGAAATTTCGAATTAGTCATGGCATCGAAAACATTTGTGACTCTGATTTTTCGATTTGGCTGAGGTAATTTTTACGACTGGACTAAGATTCTAGTATTTTCCTAGAAAATTGATTTTCTATTTCAAACCTACCCGAAGGCAGAGCGACCTTGAAATTATTTCCATCAAAATTGCTGAAGTATTCGCTCAAGACGCCTTTCAGTATAGGAGTGATAACACTCTGGATCTTTGAGGCAGCTAAATCTTTCAAATAGTCCATGTTGAAGTTTTTGAACAGTTGTTGCCCGAGAACAAGGGATTATGCTTCACAAAATCAACTATTGTTTGGTACAATAATGATCAGGAAATAATTCCAGAAATTCTTAATTTTATTGTCTCAGATATCAGAAGGCTTAATTACACGGTTTTAACCTGCAAGCGTTTTTAACCCGTGCAGTGCAACCCCCGACTGACTATGGCAATTCCCGTTTGCCATATATGAACTTTGTTGACAAATTAGTCTTAATTTAATTATCAAATTAGGCCATGCATTTTAAATCTGCGGCAGACAAAGTACAAGTATCGGGGATTCCGATAGCTAAAAAAGTCTCTGCGCCTTCTGATAATTTAGTAAACATACAGTATCTACTGAACAAATACCTTAAATAAGTCTGATAATAGAATTGGTTCGACTTGCGGTTTGCATCTGGAATGATAGACAGTTGATTTTAAATCTATCACCCCAAACCTCAATTAACTTGTTTTCTGTTGTGGCTGACAAGACGCGGTGAACTGTCCTTGCATAATGTGTTTAAATTGAGGATCTACGACGGATCACCAGTTCTATTTTTATTGATCATTCCTACTATTATCCTGCGGTTTCGTTTGGCCTAGTTCATTTCAGTGGTTATGCATGTCCAAATTCAGCGACGATAAATTTGATTGTTACAATCAAACTGACAATGTGACCCGATCCGATATGCACTTGATGCGATGATGTAAAATAATTAATTAATGTATATAATATACGGTGGTATTTAATGGGGCATTGAGAAACATGAATTGGTGCTGCCTTGAACTACATAAAACTTGCATTGAGGCACCTCGGGATCTAAAAGTTTATTTCATTGCGTGGAGTTTGGCATCAAAAGGCTGGGCAAAATACATGTGATTCAAAATTACTGTATTTGAAATTTTTAATTTCGAGAGTAAAAATTTGTATTTTGTAATTTGTATTTTCAAATTTCGTCAAGCGAAGTAATTTGTAATTTGGGGAATTCCCTTAGTCGCTCCTTGAAATTACTTTACCACCAAATGAAATGAACAATTTTGCCATCTCCTTCTACAGATATACAATCATATCGAACTATCCAAAGCACAGTTCAGGTTCAGATGCAGTATCACTAATGATCGCGCATGGTGTCAAACCGTAGGTTTTAACTCATTGCCAATGCCAATTGTGCTTTGTGCTCTGTGCACAGGTGTAATTGTAATTTGTACTTCAATTTCTATTGTAATTTGTAATTGTAATTTGTACTTCAATTTCTATTGTAATTTGTGATTCAATTTGTAATTCGTAATTCAACAAAAATGTAATTTAATTTGGTGTAATTTAATTTGTAACGCTGTTTAGACGGTAAAATTTACATGTCTAGCCTTGAATCAAGGGACTTTCTCTTCATTTCTAATGTAATAAAATATGAATTTTGCTTCATTTTTGTTTCTGAATATTTTTGAAAAAAGTTTCAGTTTCAAAAAATTTTAATCTCGGAAGAGTTTAGCATAATTTCTAATAATTAAACATGAATTTTGATTCATTTGAGTTATTGAATAATTTTTAAAACTTACTATGCTTAAAAAAATGATCGAGCACAATAATTGCTTCGCTTTTAACTAACTTTACATAATTATTGCTTCCTGAGTCTTATCGTTGTTTTAAATGTATATTTCCCACTAAATGTATTCTTACAATATTTTGATAGATTTTAAAAGAATTGTGTTTCCAATTAGAATCAAGAAGTTCCTGTATTTAATAGTACCTAGGTAACTGCTTCGAATCGGACTCCCTGGCCTGGAACACGCAGCTATATGGTGCTCTTGCGTTTAATTGCAGTTGGGTTAGGATTACACAGTCCCAATCCCAATGATTGAGTCCAATAAGCTGCCGAGAGACTACTGACCGAACCTTAACAAACAATCTTTAAAGTCAAGCAAATATAAAGAAATGTTTCGGGAAATGTTTCTGGCCTTTACACGACACTACAGAGTGCCTCAATTTGTCAGGTTATTCATTATTCATTCGTGCAGTGACCATGCTAATAACATGGGCGCAATTGTATTATGGTTTTAATTATCCAACCATAATTCAACCATTAGTTGTCGCTAATGCCGATCATACAATTTTTGGAGAATGCAATTGGCTTAATTTAGCATGTTTTCCTGTTTCGATTCGTTGATTGGGACAAAGTTAATGGTACCGACCAGGACCCTTATTTTCATGTGGTTAAACATTTATCTTAAAATAAAGCAGGAAGTAGGACGAGACTGTAAATAAGTTACACTGGACCCTCCATCCAGCACGGTCCGTGTGTACAGGAATATATGTATAAATATT
>JAQFYT010001028.1:0-18975 GCA_034694925.1 Ceratophysella denticulata
CATTATTTTCGGTGCCGGCGTAAGATTCTCGGTGCCAAAGAAGGATACTCGGGGACAGTTTAAATATTCCCCGTTATAAAATGTGTTGCAGCAACCTCTAGTACCTACCGAACTATAATGCCTGCATGCATTATTAGGGAGTTCACATTCCCAAAGCCGAGCTCAAAACGCCATAGAATTCGGTTTTATTGATTCTGGCTGTTTTCGTAATTGTAATTTGCCATTGTCCTGGTCAGGGACGATGTCAACTGCACTGTATGAGCCAACGTATCCAGTTCCAGCTCACGTTCCGTGTCCGTCCGTCTTTGACAAGGAGAAATGACGTTTTTTTTGCTGTGTCCAATCAAAATCCAGTAACCGGATAAAGAGTTTTGGGTTTGTGGAGAAAGGGCTAGTCCAGGGTTTTAGCGAGGGTCAGAGAAGACGTGGAGATCACATGGCTGGTTGAGTAATATGTAAGTTGGACTGACTGGAAAAATGAGTGGCTGGCTGGTTGGGACGGAGACCAGGCGACACTGACATATTACACATACGTAAAGCAATCTCAAATAAATGTCAGGAAATTCCTGGGTCCAACTCTACATGACTTTTTGATACTCTGAAGAACTGTAGTAGTATACTGACGACTGGGGCCTAGGCTTGCACAGAGAGGCAGAAAATTGCCTCACGTTCTCCCTCCTTGGGAGACCCCTTGGGGACAAGTAAAATGGAGAATGGCAAGGGCAGGAAAAAAACCTACAATGTATCTTACTTATGGAACCACGGGGAGAGAAAGTCTCAAGTACAAAAGTTGTTCAGACGTGTAAACCACGACTTACTTCCAAAAATGATACATTCCGGGATGTCTGTTACCGCAGAGATGGAATGTCAGGCACAGACAACTCGCTGTCGTGTCAGAAAAGGGGTAAACCCATAACAAGTTACCTTCCGTTTTTGTTTCTTTCTCTATTTCATCTTGGGTACTGGATGGAACACAACAGTGGAATATTTTTGTGCAATATTGAAGGAAGAATAACGAAATGTTTAGGCAGTTTGGGCGTCAAACGTCTGAGGCGTAAAAGCTCCAAAAGCTGCGTATCAGTCAGAGATTTCTGCTCTATCGATTTGATTAGCCTACAATTCAGTGATCCTTGCAAAACAATTCCCTGGCAGCTTAGCGTAAAATCTATATCAACCTATGTTTCGGAAATTGAGGACTGCGAATTCCACGAATAAAATCCAGAATAGACACATCGTGCTCTGCCTATGCTCAATTAAATAGGACTGTCCCAATTCAAAGTGGAACAACATTAGTGCTTGTTGGTAATGGGGGTTATCCTAGGTCCCAGAGGTACTATTAGGCTACCACATGATTACCATGCTCTCAGGTTGGTTCAGACTCAGGGAAACTTGGGACGGAAAGAGCCACCAACAAGCATTTGTTTGTTTCTGGAAGAGAAAGAGGGTCCTTTGTCCTTGGACCAGACTAGGACTAGACACACAAATTCCCAGGATTGGGCATTAGGCGTAATTTCCTGCCTGTTGTCTTTTATTTCTTTCATTTATTCTCAATTCTAGACCAGGCTAGGTCTAATTTTCGTGGCTGTAAGTTGTCTGAATATGTTTTCCCTGTTTAATTAAAAGCGGATACAGACAGACACTATGTGTCACAGTTTTACCCTAAATCTTGAGTTCTGACTAAATCAGTTCTTGTTTGAGGGTTTTTTGTGTTCCAATCACCTCCATGTTATATTAAGATGAAAATGGAATTTCGTGTGACGGAGAAAGTCTGAGTAAGGTGGTAAACAGTAACACAATGCAGTTAGAATTAGGAAATAATAAATAATTTAAATATAGCAGATGCATCGTTGAACATTCACGGTCGGGATATTCAATTCAGACAGTGACTTAATTCCAGATTGCACAACCTTCAATTTGCGTTTAGATGAGGTGCGGAAAAAGACCCGTGAATTATGAAATCTTAGATGTATTTATGTGCCCGGGGGCGTCTGTGAGAGATGAGTACAATTTGAAACGAGATTGATTATAGTATGTTATATGCCTTAATTATATTATGCAAAGAAGCAATTAACTTAGCTGTTGATTTGGTACCAACTCTTCTTATAGCCACCTAAGAAAACTTCATTACGAGGAGTTCAGGTACAGTAAGGTATACGTGAATGCCAATTGTCTAATAGCTGATGTGCAAAATTCTGTACCTTAAGATGTGGTTTATTATTTAGTGAGAGACAAATGAATAATTTCTTCCGGTGCGGACTCATAAAAAATGAAGATTTGAATCTACTCAATCTCTACTCAGGCGTTTATATACAACGCATTAGTAATAAGAAACTACTAATATTTCTAGGCAAATCAGAAACTCTAAGTCATAATTATAAAATGAAATCATTCAATGTCCCCCTGAGAATAAAAAATTGAATCTTAAATACCATCCTAGACTTCTCGAGTGAATTTTCACGGAGAATTCTATGGTCCCAAACAGTGTAACTTGATTATCATTTGCCATATAAAGAAATTGCATGTGAAATTTTCTTGACGGACTCCCATGAGAGAAGCTAATAGTCAAGCTCTGCATAGCCTAGACAGAACGTCTTGATTTGTATCCAGTAACGAATTAATTGCACTTGATTGGTCATCTTACACTTTGTTAATAGATATTCACGGCGAATTTAATATTTGACGCAGCTCTAGACTCAGTATTCGTATTATGACGGAATGTGCTAACAAAAATGCGTTCAAGAGCAATAATATTCACTAGGATGTGAATTAGGGCAATTAACCGGTTTATTCCGCGGAATCAAAATAACCTGAAATGAGTGTGCCAATTGGTGGGTTCATCGTTCATCATTTTAAATCTGTGAAATCTATTTGATTTCAAGCTTCATGCTTATTTGAGTCCTGGGATTTAAATTGAATAATCTTGCCGACTGGTTCTACCTCCGCTTATAACACCCCGCATACGGTCAGCCTTAGCCTCCCTCGGGTATCCGAGTCACCCAGCCATGAGTTTATCAAAAAAACTAGAAACCTGTTCTACTGGAACCAGGTCCTTCATTTTATCATTCACCTGATTGCCTTTCCTCTGGGCAAAGGAGCAGTCGAGGCATATCTAACAACTTTAGCGACTTTCACCCATTCAGCTACGTCGCTACGTAGGCACTTTCTCTCGTACTATTCCATTCATCAGAGGTAATAAGATCAATTTGATTGAATGAAAATAGTTTTCGGGTCCACCGAGTCAAGGAGGTCTACCCACATCTCTCTCTAATATTGGAATATTAGGATATTCTCATATGCATCACTGAGTATCTACGACCAAAAATTCATGCAAAAATTAAAGTTCTTCCCATTTTGGGTCTTGGACTTTCGGAACTTTCAAACTTTAGTTGAATAAAGTCAATAATATCTTGACTTACGGCTGACCACATGCTTCAAATGTTGATATCTCGTCATGCCTATTAATCGGCAAACACATATTCCTTGAAAATGGCAATTGACTCTTCCATTTGCAACACGTAGTGTGAAACTGCACATTTCGATTAAATGTCGTTACGGCTAAAATTCAAACCATGAGAATAGCCTTAATAACCTTAAAATTAATTTAACTTTTGTGTTAATATATCTGTACCATTGGCCGCGGCAGGAAAGCCCATGGACGAAACACAAAAACCACGAATTTCTTTTCATAATAGACTCGAGCTGAAAGAGCTAAGAAAAAGTTTGTACTGAGAAATGGATAGTTGCACCGCAAGAAAAAAAACCAGAACGAAAAAAAAACGGTGAATTTTTCCACTGTGTCAAAAAGTTGGACTCATAATGTTAAATCCTTTGACACTTATTACACGGAGACAGGAGAAAGAAGACTCTCGACTTTTCCCTCTCTCTCATGCATCATTACGAGCGAATGAACAACTGAGAAAGTACACTTACAAACCATATTCCCCGACCCTCTTCTGCTCATCTATCTCCAAGTCTTCTGGTCTGGGCCCAGTCGAGGACTCTTCATTTCAAAGGAAGAACTGAGTCGTGAAAAGGAAATAAATAGGGGTGACAGTGAGAGGTGAGCTCTGTGCTTTCACTCCCGAGATGTACACAACTTTCATCTTCATCCTCCAAATCTCACACGCTAATATATAATGGTCTTGGTCAGGCAGAGCATGAATAGCACTCAAACCAGACTGTGTTGTGAAATGGCAATGAGCCTGGACTTTCCGGGTCTCATACGTATTGTAAATAACTTACATAGATCTCCGTCAGGCTCGTGTATTTAACGCCGACGCCGACCGCCGCCGACACATGAACGTCCAGCGGATCCTTACGGTTTTTGGTCAAATGTGGTTTTGAGCATTTGCACCGGTTTCCGGCTACTTTAGCGCTTAGCGCGACAATCTTAAGCGCATTATTACACACATCACGTTCTTCACCTGCACAGTTTAGCGCTACACGTTTGCGCCAGTATTTACTGGAATTACATACTAACCCGTGTCCGTATCCCTTTATAACGTTGAAATAACTGACGTTCAGATGTTTGTAAACTCGTTGGAAGTTCGACAGCGGTTTCTGATTGTGCGTTGGGATGGAGTGCTTGTCGACAGACTGGACATCAAACACGCGGCAGAGAGATTGGGAATCTTATCCTTATCCCGGGTTCACTTGGGGATTAGGCATGTAACGATGAAGCCTCCTTATCACTCTTCTGTCCGGTCGCAAGCCTTCGTGGAAGTACGATGTGCGTTGGGCAAAGGACGCCGTGAGTACAGAAGAAATATTACATGACTTCCTTCATTGTCTACGAAGAAATTGCCCCCTTGTCTAATTTAAGGTGGAAGGGTAATCAGTATCAACTCTCGGTTTTGTAGGTGGAATTCCAAGAAAGTCTCGGGATTTGCGTCCAGGACGAGTACGTCCAGCAAAAACTAACACTTTCACACTGTTTCATATTTGAGCTCCACTAATGCGAATTTCAACCCAAATCACCGTTTGTCAGATAAAGCAAATTAGACAGCTGCTGAAATTTGATTCAAGCATCCAAAAAATACAATCCTTTTCTGAAATATCATATTGTAAAAACAGGAATGACGTGAAGATATGAGCCTATACTGCTATACTGGATTACTTAGTAATTTGCGTATTATTTATGTGATACGTTGCAGGCTTACAAATTGTGGAACATATAATGGGTCTGAAGTCAAGTTCCACCCTTTTTCTTTGACATTATCGGCATAATAGGCCTGACTGAGGGAATATAAATTTGAAATCTAATGACTCGTAACGAACATGTGCGTCGAAACAGTAGATGTATAGTTGATTTGTCAACTCTAATAAGAAGTTTTTCTAAGCCTATGAACCAAGCCCGCTCGTTTGTATACAGTAGAGTCTTAGACGAAGTAGTCTTAAATTAGATCCTCATGTTAAAGTGAACTTTGTTTGAAAATATGAAAAATGTCACATGGAACCAGGCATCAGAAGCTGAATACGCTTGCCTTCGTGTAAAGTTCATCCATTCGGTACTCGAGTCTTACGCGATCTGAGGATCGCGTACGTTTCTCCTAACTAACCTCAACGGAGACGAATATCACAATGCTAAGGTTAGGATCGCTGCGCCAGTTTATCGTAGACATACTTTGTTGGCGTAAATTACAATATCATATTTAGGGCTAACATTTATTTTTACCACGTATTCTAATCTTTATCAATTTAAAAAAATATTAACCCGCTTTAGATCCTGGCTAACGTGTAAGAAAACCCCAATTGCGGCCTCCTCATCATCGGTTTGAATTTTTTGAATTCACGGCATAGAAATATGAGGCTGCGCAGCATTGTAGAAAACCGCGAATTCAAAATAAAATTCAAACCCACGAGGAGACTAAATGAGATATGATTTTTCTTACAAGTTTGACAGATATACCCCATGTATAAGTGTTTTCGGTGGTTGAATATTCGCGCACAGAAACGTTCATTTCGTCGGCTGAATCGAAAACTTTCACTTTGATTTTTTTTCTCATAACCTCCAGGCAAACCGAACTTCACTTCCAGTTTCTAATTTAATTAAAGAATGAATGTGTAGCAGGTAGTTCAAGAAAAGTTTTACACAGGCTAGTAGTATGTATAAGCTTCTATGTTAGAAGTGAGAGTGTAAAACCCAATTATGTTATATAAGCCTTGCATTTCCGCGTCAAAACAAAAAAAAAACTTTTCCCTAGAACACACTCTTTGAATGATGTGAGAGAAAGTAATCCATACCCTGGCCTGGCCTATAGGAAAATTCTTATATCCCTCCTAACCCAGTTCATGTCAAAAGACCTAAGAACAAAAAGACCCAATTTCCATTTCAAATTAGCCATTATAAATTATAAATTAAAATTAACCCCAAGAAGCCTTCGCCAGTACTTACATTGTACATAGAACCAGGAAGTTGATGTCTATTCAGTCTCAAAATTAATTGCCTCTGCTTCTACAATTAATGACTTGGAGTCCCTAGGAACGTGAGCTTTGACAAAACCCTAACCTTAAGACAGTACACGTTTCTGGTCATTTCCAACTAGTCAATTAGAGTATACATTATATTAACTTGAAGTGTTCTGTTAATCAATGCATCAAATTAGAGTCTTGTAAATTCGTGCATAACGGTTTACTTTAATTATAATTTTAGGATAAAGACGTGCGCTTTTTTGCTGAAATAGCGATATTCACAATTTATCAAATCTTATATTAACGTTGAAGAATCGACCTAGAACGTAAAACCAACTGTTTCCTTAAACTTGCGAGGCATTGTAATACAAAAAACAGTGGCGGCGTCTGTGTCCCAATATATACGTTGCTGAGCTTATTAATGTGACTTTGTGGTAGTTCTCCGTTTAGAAGGAGGTTAGCGTAGTTGGAGAAACCCTGGGTTTGGAACCCCTTGGCATTGGAACCTTGGAACAAATAATAACTCCCGCACACACAAATCCAATGAGCGGTGGTAAGAAGGAGGCGGGTGAAAGAAGATTGCCTTGAGTGAGAATGAGGCTTTCCCAAGAATCCCAATATATAACCTGCCATATGAAATGAAAGTCATAAATTAAACTTGCTTAATTACTTCCCTGTCCTCCGTGTAGCATAAAAAAGACATGGCAGGGTATATAGTGGAAGTCTCAGGCAAGACTTACGTGAAGAAAGTCTCGCTCTTGGCAGCCAGACATATGTGGTATAGCATAGCTATTCTGTGGCAAAAACCGGCAGTCGAATAGACATGTGTTAAACTAATACTCAATATTAGGGTATTGCATTCAAGGGCTTAAATTTTACCACAATCGCGACAGTTATGTGTATTCTGTAGAAACACATATATGCTGTAAATGATTCAAATTAGCATGGCATCTTAGCGTACAATTTTAGCTTTAATTTGCAGAGCTTTTTTGGCGAGATACCTATCAAAGCCTGTTCTCGCTGCTCTTAGAACCCAAACCAAAACTTCCTTTGGTTTCCAATGGATTCTTAGTTTCTTTTCTAGTTGATTTGAGTTGGGGCAAAAAGGAAAGCCAAGCCACAAAAAATTCCAATTTCCTTCTTCCCCATCCAAGTCCTTGTTTACTCTTGTAATTAGTCGAGCCCAAAGGAAAGGGGACCATAAAGGATCTCAGGTCGAAACCGTATACATTTTTGTGACATTGATTTGTTTTAACCCGCTTTGTAATCAATTTCAAAAGAGTTGACATGGCTAGTAGAGACAAGGCTTCCTCCTCCAATACTATGAAAGAAAACCCCAAAGAAAATGAAACGGAGCCCCCGCGTCTTAATGTGAACTCACTTTGTCAAGCTTTAGAAAGTCAAGCGTGATGAGATTTTAAATTATGCACTGAAGTCCTTCTCCAGGAAAGCCTCACATTACACTACTACACACATAGAGAGAAAGCACACCACCGGCATATCCGCTTACTTTCTCCGTATTTGACGGCGCCTGCAATCCACCGATCGTATACGTTTCTCAGATCTAACCTTTAGACTGTTGTTAGTATTGTGGTATAAAATTATGTGACCCCATTATCACATGCTATACCCGTCTACTTTCTCCTATAGTGCGACGTGGGAGATTTTTTTTAGTGAAAGTGTAATGCGGAACTAGGACTTGATCGTATTACATGGAAGGTTGGCCAAAAAATGGTATATTATGTTACTAAGGCTGGAAGGGGGGACGACGTGCCTGGAGTCAGGAATCGGGTTGATCTTTATTCCACCGTGCCCTAATGAATACATGTGTGTAGTTTATGTCCTAACTAATTTCTGGAGAAAGCAGGACATGGAAATCAATAGATATGGCAAGGCCCTAACCCTGTTAGAAACTTGATTTTGGAAATACAGCAAAGTGACGGGACTAATGTTTCATTTCGTATTAACTCCTGGCCACTGGCCAAACGAATGTCGTAAATGTCACAAAAGTGAAATTCAGTCGTCCAACATGTGTGACCTAAAATTGAGCAAATTCAAGTTCCAGAACCTATGCACGTTTTGGGCGAGAGGATAGACAGGAATCCTACTCGTTCAAAAAACTGTGACTCTTGACTGGGTAAATCCTGTTGGATCTCAATTGTGTCTTGGCAAAAACAAATGGTACGCGATCTACGGGCTGAAAATTTTGTAATTTCTGACTGTAGTAAATATAGTCACATTCTATGATCAAAAATCAACAACAAACGAGAAATTTAGACTTTTAAAGTTGGTACCCAGATCACAAATGCTGAGACACGCTGTGCGAGACCCAAAAAGACCTAAAACGAAGCTTAAACCCAAATGGTAGTCAGTTTTAAAGTTTCTTCTCGAGTGACTCTGGAGGTTTTTCTTCATAAAGCTGAGAAATCCTCTTGTGGAAGAAGTATTCGGAAATCGGCCTGTGAATAATAGTGAGTTACTTTACATAGAAAGAACATTTCCTCCTTTAGTTTCTTCTTATTGGTTCGAGTTGGGTCGTATTGATGGAATATATGACGTTGAGAAGAGACGGGAGAAAACCCATTCGGAATTTGGATGGTCCATGGGAAGCAATTTCAGAGGTTTCGTCTCTCCTCCCTTCAACCTAGGAAAATAACTTTATGGTAGACGGAATATATAGGGAAAAGAGGCTTCGGCTTGAAATATGGAACGGAAAGTTGGCATTGGCTGGCATTTATTACACTCCAGGATTTGGGAGTTAAAGGAATGTTTGGAACTGGATATTTCAGGATTATATAATTAATGTTGTCTCGACATGAACTTTTTCAATGACATGCAGAAGGGTTATATATCTGTCACACAATACACAGAGTCAGTCTCTATGTAATAATAATTAATAAATATGAGCTTAAGGTAGAAATAGTGAAATTATGATTGTTCCAACGGAGATTCCAGTCAGTAGTTCGTATGATACAATGGCGGATCCTTAATTGAGCCTTTCTCTAATTTTGTACTATGTTCTTGTGTGCCGACAGGGAACTACGAATTTAGTTGAATTACCGGATGTGAGTCGTGTAAGCCCAGTTGGGTTTTCCACAGTCGTCAGTCTTCCGAACACAACAGGACAGAACGGGTCTGCAGTCCGGATCAACGGAGGGACGCTTATTGAAGCCGACTCCGTCAGCTCGAATAGTAAGGAGGAAGTCGGGCCTGCTGAGGTCAGTGATACCCGAGGTAAGTCAAAAGCCACATTTCTACTCCTTCCCCACGTCTCCCACCTAATTATTAACGCTTCGGTTTTCGGACATGGCACGCTGTACGCTGGGATAGCGTTCTACGACTGTATGACCTCGGTTGTTTCTGCGCCCCGATTTGCAAATTATATCTGTGTCGTACCTGAGGGGATGCAGGTTGCGTGGTAGAGCATAGGGTAGCATGGTCGCTCACAAAATACCGGAGTAGGGCGTGGTAGCAGGCAAAGGGTAGCAGGGTATCGGCAAGCAAAAAAAGGCTAAGAGTAAAGATGTAATATTATAGGTAGCACATGAAATGACAATATCTCGGTCCGTATGTCAGCATGCTGTGATCGCCAGCCTAAGTTACCAAGGTCTATATAACCGAGGTTCTATTGACGATACTCTGCTTTCCCAAAGCGTCCCATGCGTGAATTGACCGTGGAACGTGAAACTCAGGACTTCCAGTTGTGTGCGAATCCCCGTGTAGATATATCGCTAGGAAAGAACCCCATTCCTTTACCGGAAACTGACTTACTCTGCCTACCGGCGCCGAAACTTATGAGAACAAATTGTTATAATTTGTCACACATGTCAGAAATACTTTACCTCCTATTTCTATCCCTTTATCTATTTCCTTCATGCAGGACAGAGCACCTGAACTAAACTACAGGCAATAGATTGCGTACCTCCACTAATGTTTCTGATAGCAATTTTCTTATCACCTACATCTTACTCCATTTTTTAAAGGATAATAGGTAGTGTATTTTAGCCAATGCCAGTAAAAGACAATATATAGTGTATTTATTTCCTGCTTGTAAATCTTGCTGGTTTTTATCTTATCAAGTCAGGGAAGCATTTGAAACTACGCGCACTTACAACAGTTTATTTACGTATTAACTTAATGTCGTTTGCTCGCACCAAATTCGTATTTTCGGAAGTATTTTTGCCTATAAATAACAGCATCCCGTGAACAATCAAGTAGTACTTACTATAGAAGTAACTTATCCCATGAGATAAAGCTTAATTTAAATTCGCATTAGAAAGAAATTCCATGCTTTCAACTTCGACTAAAACACTTCATGCATGCAGGCAGAGGCAACATGCAGGTATTTTGGATAAGATAATCACTATCACTAATCACTACCAGTTAAGCCAAACATGAATTCCTAATGGATTCGTTTTGTGCCTGCTACCCGCCTAAAAGGTCTTTAATTAAAGGAGTCAGGTGCAATTAGACAACAGTATCTCGCCTTCCTCATTATCTCTTCGCCTTGAATTTGTCATGCTTGAGATCCTTCTAAATTCTAAATCTGAACCAATGCAGAGAATCATGTTCATGATTTTACGACAATTCGGTATATGCCAATTGGATGGCGACATAGGCGTTATCAAGAATTTTATGACATTGCGTTGGCATATCAGTACATAAATGCTTTGCGAGTATATGGTGCAAGATTAAAATCCCAAGGTATTTGCAGCATCTGAAGTTCTGCTTGCATGTTAAAAGTATTTTGTTTTGATAGTTGTCGCAGTATATGTTCGGGCATTGAATAGGTTTTCGATCAGTCTGATGGATTTTGCCGGGGTGTGAAAATAATTTGCCTGGAAAGTGCGTGTCGTTCATCGTTGAGTGGATAATGAGAACGAGTGAGGAATTCAGTGCTGGGCTGGGCTGAGGCAGGAGCAGAATAATAACGGTGGCGGCTGAATAGGGCTGGAGAATAGTAATTGTAATTTTCCAAGGCGTGTGAGAGTGTTTGTGTTTGGAGTCGGGTAAGTCGACTCATTTGCGTCCTTTAATGACGAGGAGAAAGTATGACAGCTTTCTCTCTGATTACTTCTGATTCCCTGCACTCTCTTCCTTCTAAACAAAAGGGAATAAGGCTCCGAGGCCCAAAGTCATCTCCCCCACTTCTGTCACGGAAATGTAATTTACCAGAAAGTCAGGGGAAGGATAGTCAAAACCATTCAGCATATCAGTCCCCATGCTAGTCAAGTCAGCTCGAATTCGAATTCAGACGTAGTTTGAGATAACGTGCGTTTTACGGCATTTATGTGAAAGTGGTTGTAACAACAGAGCGCCATTCGAATTAACTAGCGTATCATAGTCAAAGCCTGTGTAACGCAACATTAGGTATAAATTGGGCAGTAGTCAGTTACAGCAAAAAAATTATGCCACAAACTGTGCTTTGCAGCCAAATTAATTGGAAGAAATACTCTTTTGCCGCAAGGAATTTTTGGGGCAAACTCTATGCATATCATCGGATCAAACTCAAGCTCGATACTTTATGGAAACAGGCTAGGACCGGAAGAGTTTCATACAAAATTCTGTAGTCAGTTGATCAAACGGTTATCTTTTTATGCATCAAACCGTAAGTTTTAGAGTTAGGATTGAAGTGGCTGTTACTTGGTTAGGTAGTTCCAGCACCGGAAGAGCCTCGTTGGAAAGAGTACCTACCCTAATATTTGTGTTATGGAAAGGAGGACTTGGGACTTGGAACAACATTGATTGTCGGCACGGAGTTTGTTGACATAGGAAACGAATCCTGTCCTGAGTAGGGTTTCCAGGTTTGAGATGCCTCATTGCCCGCGCTCTTACTTGCTCTACTGTGAATTAAATGCAACAAACCAATGGTTTCCTATATACCGTACGAAAAAATTCAATTTTTAAGCATGGCATGCTCATCTTGGATTTAAATCCTCCGTGAATAGGATCATTTATTGAAAAAAGCTTTATTAGATTGACCGTTAATATTTGCAATATCAAAACATTCTACCTTAACGGTTGCATAAAATGTAATGATGGAGGTTACATGTTTTGAGTTTAATTTAGATGAATATGTTATTACTTTAACGAACAAACTTAATCATCAAAAGTTCGTCGTGTTCCTCCATATTCGCGTGTTAATTGATCTGCCGGAATTAAGTTGAGGAGATCTTTTGACCATTCAGCTTTATTAAAGCCATGAGCCCTTACGTCGTCAACAGTTAAACGATTCGAAAACGGAGCTAGTATAGTATTCAAAGCTGATTCAGTAGTGCGTTGTGTATTAATCGGAATGACGTATTTTAAGCTTTCTGGATAGTAAGAGTCATAATTACCCCCAAATGCTATGTAGTATGGGATACCTGCAAAGGGAATAGCATAAGTTAATCATATTTCAGTATGGCAGCAGATATGATAGAATTTTTAAGGGTTTACAGGATAAGCAGGCATGCTGTCTCAAATTAAATCCGTTTAGATCTGCTACAACACCACAGTTGGTGACATTGTCTGAAGTTCCATTTTGATATAATTGACTCGACAGGGATTCCAGGGTTTTAATCAAATATCTTTGATTCTCTTGTCTGGATCCAGTTATGGCAAGTTTTCTCATACTGCATTTTTGGAGACTCACGAGGAATACTACAGATCAGTAATTCAAATACTTGGACTGAATTAAGAAATGCTATTGTTTGCTGCGAATATTTTACGACTTACCTGGCCGTCCTTTACGGTCAATAATATTTGTATGTAAAGGACAATGTTTGTAAATCTTGGAAAAATCTTCATCTAACACTTCATCCACCTTGTTTTTCCTCCTCCATACATGAGCCTATAAACCAAACTATTTTCTATTATTCAGCATTACGGATTTGAAATTTTTAAAATTATTGTCTCCCGTCTGACCTTAGAAAGCTTGTCTTTCGCCTTATCCAGGTCCATCCCCGAGGCTAAACATAAATATATCCCACTTCTTAAATTCTCTAATTATTCCATAGTATTCCACATTATAGCAAATATTTTGAAAATATACTTACATTTAATCCATTTGATTAAATATTTGTCCGTAGACATGTAATCCCGGTATAATAGATTTTCTACCATCGGACGGAACTATACATAGAAATACAACACACGTGACAACCTTGACAGAACGTTTTCCCTAACCTAACCATAGTATTTTGATGCTCATGTAACGTTAAAATGAGGAAAACTTATGCGAGAATTGTATATGCTTCCGGGTCGTATACTATATCAGTACCGAAAACAATTCAGTATTTTGTTACAGGATTGCAACTCACCTTACGAAGTGCTTCTTGCTCTTGCTTTGATAATCTTTCATCTTCAGCGAATATTTCAGTTAAACCAACTAGACAACAAAGCAAACCTAAGTAGATGAACTTGTACGTTCCAAAGTTAATATTCATTTTGTCACGTGTGTGTTAGTACAATGGAACTCCCAATAATTAACACTAAAATTGTAATTTTCAATTAAATAAGTAAATTTTGTTCGTGTCAAACAAATGAGAATCAGGGCTGAATAATTGATATCTGAATTATGGTAGTATTGTGCGATAAACCAACAGCGCTTAGTTATTTTTTGTAGAAATAGGGTGCATTATGGGAAACAGGCTTTTCTATTGCTGAGAACTTAACGCCTTGGGTAACAAAGCCACAAGGAAGTATGAAATGTTCTCAAGGTTCAAGGTGACTGCCGTGAACAAGTTATTTAACGTTAGACAGGGGTGCAATATACAATCAAATAGTCAACCGGTTTTAGGATAAGTCTGTTCAGGTATCCCATAACATTTGCACCGTGTGGCCTGCGTATTTTGCTCGAGTTGTTACGATTTTTGGAAGTATCTATGTATGAGTGGCATAAGTACAAAAGAGTTTCGTTTGGAGTCACCCTGTATATCAAGCAATTACGCTTCTGGTACCAAGCTGATATTAATCAGGTTTTTCTACCCTAACCCTTCACTAGAATTGTCTCCATTAAGTTAAAAAAATTAGTGCGATACCCCAGTATTGAATATGACACGTGTGCGAAATCAAAATGCAAATGGTTTATTGATTTATTCAACCGGGTTAAACGAATACCATGCCGAAAGAAACCTTTTTCTCTCTAGAATTGAGTCCTTTTGAGCTATCATCTATCTAACCCATGTTTTTTTATCTTGAATTGAATTTTTGCAGGAGTTGAGATAAAGATGAAACATTGGTGCTTCGTGTGCTTGGTGCTGGTGCTGGCAGCCGTGGTAGGGGTGGGTGTGGGCGTTCCGCTGGCAATCTACGAGGATTTCCTCCCGTCACCCCGAGAGCGACTCCTGACAGTTCAACAGATTCTGAAGGAAGTCCCGCTGATTGATGGGTAAGATACATCAATCACTTGTCCAAGTTGATTTGATTCACACTTCTCCATTGCATCCAACACAGCTCCTCTCTCACAAACCCACGCTCACTCCAGGACACTTTGCCTGAACACGGCCATAGTCCTGTCTCCGAACATCCCGCATAGCAACTGACAACCCACTTCCGTTTTCTCACGTACCCTCACGACCCACCGCTTCCCCCAAATTGAAAACTAAACAATTCTAATCGATCCAATGATCCAAAGAGTCGTCGTCTACTCGGGTAGGGTGCCATCCAGAATCCAGAGCATACAAAGTAGATAGTAAATTTTTTACGGAAATTAGTAGCTCTAAGCTGGAACCTTAATGAAACAGTCTTTCATCTTATTCTAGTCCGGCATTTGCATATGTTGTAGCTAATATTATAGACAAGCGTATAAGTTATTAGCGTATTAAGAGTTCGTGTATTTGGGGCTGGAAATTTGGGCCTTTGGGAAATCAGCCCGTTAAATTAAGTCAAAATAATATCTTGACCGTGTCTTAACTCGGAATATAATCTCCTATATTTAGGATTTATAAATGTCTAGGGTTGAATCAATGATTTCCCTGATGCATTGGTGGATCACCAGTACGATATACGATATATCCTGACTGACTAATGGCTACTGTTATCTATGTGTATACTTACACCACATGCTTGAAGAGCACTGAAAATAAAATAATTTTAAATGCACACGAAATATACTAATGCATACTCATACTATTGTGAAGAATTTGCAAAACCTAAATTAGGTACTTTGGCGATTGAGATTGAGTTTTGGGGTCATTAGGTCGTTGACTGTTTAGGTGTAGGCTCTTTTGTTTTTGTCTATTGACAGCTGTATAGGAGCTCCGGGTGTTATAGCGTGGAATCCAAAGGGCCGTTGAGAGGCGTCATTCCCCAGACACCGTGAACGTCTCGACAACCAACTTAATTCCTGACTGGCCTGAGGAATCATTGGAATAACTGTGTTGGTCAGCTCATATGTCTTCGTGAAGAAAGCCGCTAGCCTTTCAGTGAAAGACGATAGAATAGAATAGAAACACCTCGGCCTGTCCACAGTCAGTACAGAGAAAGTCCTCGAGGAAGAAGAGTTAAAGTTGAGTGCCAAAGCCGTGTGTACATTGGGTGAGGATTGAGCTGTCCATCTGTTCTGTTCAGGTGGAATTAGGATTGAAATGAAAATAGAATCCTTGGCATCCAATCCAAACGAATGAGACGTGTAAAAGGTTTTTCTCTTTTTCTTCCTCTTTCTTCCCCCCGTCTGCCTCCTCCCCAGTGAAATCTTAAGAACAGAAAGGCTTCACTAAAGGAAAAAGGTAGTGTGAGCAGCGTGTACAGAGATAGTCCATTCGAAGCTCGAGAGGCTGGAAATGAGGAAATAGGAAGAGTGTCTAGGTTTGGCTAGTAATTATGTCCAGGCAATACATTAATCACTTAGAGACCATCCTCAGGAGAGATTTCCCCACGATTCCTTAAGAAGATGGACTTAGCCAAGTTTTTCTTTTCCTTTTCTACAGCATTTTTCTCGTCTTGTCCAGTTTGGTTTTATTGGTTAGCCGACCTTTCGACTTTGACGAATTACGCACTCTGCATTCAAAAATGTTGCCACTTAATCATCGAATTTGCCGTTTAAAATCATGAAATGGTACGAAGAACGATTAAAATATTTTAATTCAAAGGCTGGTCACCGATAGATAACCGGTGGGGAGCCTTGTGTGAACAAAGAATATGCTATCGCAGCGGCTATTAGCCGCAACGTTTACAAGACCCTTAAGAGGGTCTAAGCAAAAGTATAGGCCGAACCTAAGAAAATCAGTATTATCGGACAGTTTAACGTTTGAATATACTTAATCAACCAAATAGACGAACTCTTAACAAACGGTTTGAAGTTGAACTATGTATATGTAGTTCGAGTCAATGTGGCCAATACGAAACGTCAGGCCACGATTCGTTCTATATATATTTTCTTGTGGAATCATTCTCTATTTTTCTTGTCTCGTGGCTAAATCTTATATTAAGACTCTTTTTGTTTTTTCTCTGCTCCTTCCTGGTCTGTCCGTGTTGAACAAGACCAGAAGGGACAAAGTAAACGAAGGCGAGAGTGAGATGGACTCGTGGACTTTCACTCTCAACACACTTTTGAGTCCTAAAGTGCCCGTTTGTGCTAAGAGCGAAAGGTGGTTCTACTCCACACAAGATCCCCTGTTTGCATTCTCAGTGAAAAAAAAGAGCATGTCCCTTCAAAAGTACAATGGTTCCGGAAATCCTCTTTTCCTTCCATTTGAACAAAGTCAACATGGGGATGGAGAATAAATATTTTTCTGAAATTAAACAGCCTCGCTCTCAGAATATTTCCCCTCTTTGTTTTCATGTAGTCCGATTTTTTGAAAACGAGCATTTGGTATATTCTATATTTCGAGTTCTTGTATCCGGTTTGAAATGGCATGTTTAATTTCATATATATTATACCTCAGCTACATGCTTGATTGCTATTGTCTCAGTGGAAGACGAATTTATAATTAGACTTATTGTCGTCCAAGATGTGAGATATCAAACTAAATCTAAGTCGAGTGTAGATCTTACCCAGTTAGATTTAAAACGCGCTCAGTGCATCGATGCTCCAGAATACATTGAAACATTCAACGTCTTACGGAGCGGAAGTAGTATTTATGCTCGTCTGAATACATTTCGTTTCAGATAAAGGCGCTTAATTCCAACACTGGAATTCGAGCTGCTACTATGTACTGGTATAAGGCCCTAAACAACACCCTAGCTGTTCTACAGTATACATACTTTCACTGTTACATGCTATCATTGTATAAGTATGTCCCACGATATATCCACGCGTAAAGCGTAAATATATGTAGCTTCAGACTACGACTACGATGTCGAGTTCAGTGCTCCGTAATGTGAATCCGATGGCAGAGTTATTGATGTTTTTGGCTCATCGCCTATCCACATTCCATATCCCCTAATGCTAAGAAACAAAGTACTAAAATACTAATAACAGTCTAACTAAAAGGCTAGAGAGACGCCAGTAATGGAGCCAGCAAAGGGAAGGGAAAACAGACTAGTGCTGTACATTTTGGCAACCAAATAGAGTACTCAAGGCTGGGACTTTGACATGAAAAAGAAATGATTTTTCATTAATGGGCCAAAAAAGAGTATAATGCGTGTAGGGAATACGAATCTATATCCACATCCGCCCCGTAATCTGTCCTGATGCTAGGCTTTTACAGATCCAGTCATTTGTTCAAAATATGTGGGTACTATATAAAATAGCTAAGTTATGAGGAATATCCGGTGTGCCAAGAACATTTAGCTTTGTTTTAAAATAAAAAATCTTGATGTTTAAGTATATATTTTGAAGTTGTCACTGTAGCTAGTATATGAAGTTTAATGAGACTCCTCCCTCTGATTAAAGAATTGCATCAACAGCTGCAAGGAATTGTTTATTTCCTCGTATTGCACTCTATTTTGCTACCCTATTGCACAAGCCAGTCTAGCCATTCTACTTATTTTAAGTAGTTGACAATCACTCACTCTGCTTTTTCAAAAAATTCCTTGAAGAGTACACATAAAAAAGAAGGAGCTTAACCGAGAAAGATGGATTTTCTCCAAGATTAACTTTTGTAATTGGAAACTGAAGCTGGTTTGAATGAAAGCAGTGGTTGAAGTAGCAGAGTCAAGTGGTAGCATGTGTGCAGAGCTCAAGAATACCCGGAAAGAAATAACCTAACATGGTTGCCTCAGGGGGAAGAAATAGAAACCCAAACCAACCATCGCCTTCCCTCGTCAGCCTCCCCCGTCATCAGCATAAAATGAAAATTTTACAGAAAATTCTTATTCTAGAGCCCACAGAACCAAATTCAATATTATTTTCAGATCTTGACGGGTTGGGCTTGAGTTTGGCTCTGCGTTTTGGATTTTCTATTCCGGGTTTTAAAACCCGATACTGTGTTTGAATGGGATACCTTCAGCGCTTTGGCATTGTTTTTACTGAGGTGGACTGGTTGTAACCCGTGGCGCCGGTTGTAACCCGTTGCGCTGGTACTGATTGTTTACGTAAACAGTTACCAGCCCGATATTTCTTATCCGCCCTTAGCGTAAAAAAACCACCTCAGGTATGAAATCGACCCTGAGCTTGAAAACTTTGCGGAAACCTACAGC
>JAQFYT010001029.1:0-18971 GCA_034694925.1 Ceratophysella denticulata
GTGCGTGCATGCTGTACGTCTGAAATTTGGTAGACTTAATCTCAGAATGCTACAGAACACTGTTAAAAATTTTGAGTCTAATCGAATCATTCGTTTGCTTGTAATATTTATTTAAACAAAATTATTTTACCAATATCATCCGAATAAGCTAGGCTATGCCTTTTAACGGCCTTCCGAAAATAAATATTCCTCGTAATGTGTACGTACATGCTGTACGTCTGAAATTTGGCAGAGTAAATCTCATAATGACATAATTTTGAGTCGGATCGAATAGCTCGTTCGTTTGTAATATTTATTTAATTATAATTGTTTCATCAGTATTCCTCCTACATAATACATAACATAGGTTTAATTTTTTAACGGACTTAGGAAAAAAAGAATTTCTTGTAGTGTATGAATGTTGTACGTCTGTAATTTGGCAGGCTTAATATCATATGGACATTGAACAGTGTTAAAAATTTTGAGCCTAATTGAATCAGTCTCGTTTGTAATATTTATTTAAGTAAAATTATTTTACCAGTATTTCGTTTAAATGGTATATAGGTTAACGGGCTTACGAAAATATGCATTTCTTATAGTACATGGATGCTGTACGTCTGAAATTTGGTAGTATTATTCTCATAATGACATGAGACATTGTTAAAAGTTTTGTGTCGGATCAAATCTTTCGTTCGTTTGTAATATTTATTTAATTATAATTATGTTTCCAACATCAAAATCGTCTCCTTCTGGTCCTCAGCTGCCGTCAGGCAGGTTTTTTCAGCTGCGATAAACTGTACAAGTACAGGTCAACACCATACCCAGCACACTGCACTAGGACTTGGTCGTAGAGAGTCGGAAAGCTAGGCTGGTTATCGCACCTGGCAAATTAAATCACTGATCTGATAAATAGGTTTCACTCGCTATTCAGCCTTGCCCAAGGAAAACCATGTTGCTCACATCACACATCATAATATAGGCTCTCTCACTCAAGGCATAATAACGGATATACGTGCCTTGCTTCGAGGAATATACATAGTGCAAGTCATGCGGCGTTTGGAAAAACGCTTTGGGGAATGAGAATATCGACAGGGACGATTCGTAGTCATCCAAACCCAGCGAGTGAATAGAGATTAGGACTCCAGACACCACGCTAGGAGGACTGCCTTGATATTATACTAATATAACTACGCCACTTTTATAGGCATTTACACTATTGTCCAATTAAACATGTTACCAACCATATTTTATGGAGCCAGAAATTCATTGAAAACGAACTTAGGTATAGCAGTGAGATATTGAGCAGGAGATTCAAAACTGCATCCAAGTATAGTGCCGTTTCAACGGCTAGGTAGCAAATCAGAATTTGTGTATTCAATTGCCAACCAAACTTGCGTCGCACAAACAAATAAGTGGCGTAGGATCTCTCCCGTGTTACAAAGGCTATCAATATTGAAGTAGAACTTCCATTGACAACAATTCCAACAAATGTGAGGGCAAATGCATTTTCTCGATATTTGGATGGAATAAAATCAAGTTTTAGAAAGTGTTGACCTAATCATTACGATTATATAAGTTCAGGAAGGGTGATTAAAAATAATATTTATTCACTTGATGAATTTATGGTATGTAATATTTAATATTGACTAATTCCAAACCGAATTACAATGCAATAACTGGTTCGTCAGTTGGGCCAACCTGTTCTTGTACACAGATGAGTTCGCTTTTATTATAGTGTACCCCGTAATGGTTAGGATAAATACTGATTGAAGGATGTATCCGATGACGTCGTTGGTTCGGACAGCTATTTCTAGCATGATGAGCTTGCATACCAGTACCGTAAACATTATGAACCAAAGTACATGAAATTGATTCTCCCTTAGAAACATTCTTCCGTCTTTCCAGATGAAAGGTATTGCGAAGTATCGGCAACAATATTTCCAAACATAATTCGAAATTCGGATCTCATTTTTAGTCAGTATTTCGAACGAGTTGATGTTATTTCTGTTGAATTAGTTTAGACGATTTGGAAAATCAACTGCGAAAGACTGGTCTAAGTAATGAGCGTTTTGAAAAGATGGATTATTTGACATTACACTGCAAGCATGTTTAAGCCTCAAGTTTTAACCTCCGGTACAAACTATTGTCCATCCTAAAATGTGTGTAAATCTGCACAGAATTTTGCTCACATCTGATCTCCGAGAGGAACTGTGCACAAACCAAACCGCCGGTAGTTCACGGCATAATTACAGTATATTCAAATTAAAGCGGTTAATAAAGTGGCAGTATAGCAAACCGGTACTACATTGACCTGGACGTCTAAATATGTCCCCAAAAATCTGAAATTTTATAATATTATATATACAGCTAGGTATCTCCTCCAAATGCCGAAAGTGTTTACAAAGGTAAAAAACTATAATGTGGGTATCTGTCAGATATTAGAAGACGGATTCAGCAAAGGCACGTAGTGGTTGCGTTTACCCTCTCATTGTCGTAATGAGGTATATGTCAAGGTTTGCGCGTATCCTGCACGATGCGCCAAGAGCCAGTCGACTGAGTTAAGCGGTAGCGGTAGTGACAATGGTGATATCTAAGCACAACCATTGTACAGTCATTCCTTCCAATATATGATATATGAATTTGCGATGAAACATAGCTCACAGACCATACCCCATACCATTGCTGCGAAAAGAGATAGCAGACAAACTAAAGCAGGCAGAAAAGCATTTTTCTTGGGGTCGGCTTTGGTTAGGTCAGGATAATCTAACCAAACTTTTTGTAAGATTAGCCTAGTATAGCAAAACTTATCTTATAACTGGATGAAAGATACAAAGGTGTGTGCGATTGTGATTGTCGTATTTTGTACGCTGTGTTCATTTTCAAGACGTTTATTTTGAGATTTGTAGAGTAAATAGCGGCGAAATTCATAGAAGCTGACTGGAATACATTCGCATATATGTACATAGGTACAACTGAAATACCAAGTCGTTCTTTGAATAACATTTGTTGGAAATGATATGCAAACGACTGATTTTGATACGATCAAGTTACACCTTGATTTAGCAGCAACGGATTACTAGCTCTGAATCCACGTTGCGAGCTGAATTGATTGATATTTATACAGGTATTGGAATAGGTGTGGTACTTTTTCCCTGAAACTCAGCTAGAGATATGATTATCTAGGAAGCACTTACAAAGTTCTGAGTTCATTTCATTATCTATCGTTAAAGCAGATGACTCCATGAGTGTTTCAAAAGGAAAAAAAGTGTTTTTTCAAAACTATTGATATTTACATAACTCTAATAGTTGAGATTTTTACTAGCGTGCATTTAAAAGTCTCAGCTGCCTAAATCCATAGTCATAGTCAAGATAAATTATTTGCTATTTTTGGTGCGTTTCCAGATCAAACTGACTATGGGAATTTATTCTATAAACTTATATGTCACTCTTGGTTTGGGAAATGATTAAAGCGTTATGCAAGTATTTTGGTGAAGAACACTTCAGATACCGCTCACGCTCATAAGTGCATATAGAACTATCGTCGACTTGAAGTGGTGCTAATTCTTTGAAATAATGGTAGAACCCCAAAAAATTCCATAACGATTATTGGAAACGTTTCCATACATCCAGGGCACACCTAATTTTAGCTGTAATTGAATCATTTGTAGCCACGCCTCGTGTTAGATCTTTTTGGTGATTGTGATTAGACGGGAGGACCCGTGCTGACCAAGATTAATTCGGATTAAAGAGAACATACTTGGTTCGTGGAAATTTTTAAGTGTATGCAATGCAGTTCAGCTGACATGATGAATAAACTTACCAAAAATGAGCCGTATAAAAAGATGCCGATGAAAGGCTTTGTCATCATTCACAAATTGACCGTTCCAGTAGTATTTTCGTACAATTTTCAAAATGGCTCAGTATTTTACGGTTTTAGTAGTCTTGGCTGCAGTCTTCGGTGCAGATCTCGCTAGTGCCCAACGTAAGATTTAATTATATGCCTATTGGTTACACCTTAAATGATTCTTATATCTTAAAAGCACTAATTCATCGGTTTTTATATTAACATTCGACGAATGTAATTTATAGTGATGACTTACGATGAATTCTCAAACGCCTTGACCTGGACTGGATACCCAGCTCCAAGCTACGACCAGTACAACGCTTTCACTCAACGCGCTGGACCATCTGGAAATATTTGGGACAAACAGGAGGCCGCCATGGCTCTTGCCCAATACATCCACGAATCTGACGGTCTCCGAGCCAAGCGAGAATACCGTTGTGCCGAGACTGGATGCCCAGGTGAATACGAAACTCCCGGATGCGATGTTGGTGGACAGGACTACTTCGGAAGAGGTTACATTCAGTTGACCTGGTGCGAAAACTACAGAGCTTTCTCCATCGAGCTGTACGGAAATGATTACTTGATCAACGACCCCGATGCAGTTGCGCGAGAGGAGGAAAAAGCTTGGGATGCCGCTTTCTGGTACTGGAAGAGAAATGTCCATGACCGACCTGGAGTCGCCCAGGGACACTTCGGAGTTACCACCAATGCTATCAACGGATGTGAGCTACATTCTGCTTCTACAATTGAACCTGCATTGTACTTTCAATGGATTAGTATTTAATATCTATCTTTCCATTTTTAGTCCTTGAATGCAATGGCGGACCAAACCAGCACATCGCCTACATCCGATTTGACCGATACAAGATTGTTCGAAATGCACTCAATCTCGGCGGTGAGGCTCTCGAATACGGATGCTACAACTAAACTAACCTTCGGAACTGGTTCACTATTTTTGTACACTAATATATTTGCAGATCTTAAACTGTCGAACAACGCTTTAAAAATTGAAACAAATTGGAATAAAAGGACGAAAATATTCATTTCAGTATTCCGAGTTTATTGTCTTCTTGAACTTATTTTTACAAAAATCTCTTAGTAGATTAGAATCACTGTCAAGTCAATTAATCAGTCCCGGTAGGCATTGGATTATTGTAATCAGATTCACTTTTTATTAAGGTACAATTGCGCTGTGGACGATTTGGTACCTGGGCTGGACAACTTGAATGTTTTAGTTCGTCTATTAGTGCCAACTGGATAACAATAAACGACAGAAAGAGCCCGCATAGCGAAAAACTATTTCGCAATAGTATAAATTCTAGTCTAGTAAATCCTAACGTTGGCGTTGAACATTTTTTAGCCCTTAAATGCGATGGCGGTCCCCAAATCAACACATTATTGGTTACATTGAATTCAATCGAATACGAGAATTGAATCCGGGAGGAGAAGCTCGTAATAGTGGATAATAAAATTAATTTTAAATCTACATGAAAGCTGACGCGTTATTTTCTTGAATATATTCACCTTAATTATGCTCCAAAAGCTGTTTTAAAAATCGATAAACAGAATTGGAATAAAATTCAGGCACTCTTTTTTGCAAGGATTAACAGTTAAAAAATTCACAATGTAATCAGCCCGTAATACCATACCAGTTGATAAACGTTAAAATGTATGTACAGTTTATGAGTTTGGTATAACCTTATTATGCTAAGTCAATTATGAAATTGGGCGGAGTTCAATATCACTAAAAGAAATTACAGCACAAATGACAAACACAGAGCATATGTTGACAAGGTTTTATGGTATTGCTAATGAAGATGAAGGCTACGAGCAAATTCCGCAACCTGCTGAGCTCCTAGTTGAATTTACACAAATTGAATTTTACCAGATTGTATTAAAGCAAATATTTTCGCACAAGTTGAGAATTTCAATTGAAAGGTTTACCAGCGACGTTATATTTGAAATCGAGACAATTTATTTGTTCAATTATGAAGAACGCAGAGGTACATATAAACACAAGTCACAACTGTGACGAAATACTACAATATTGTATATTTGTAATTTAGCTACAACAGGAGGTATTTTCTATTTTCACAATCATACACAGTATTCTGATGTGCCTAATAAGAAGCTACATGTCGTGTTTAAGTAATTTCACTAATTTTTTGGAAATGTAAAATAGTTCAGAACAAATACATTGGTATGTACTTAGTAGTTCGTAATAAAAGTTCCTTCAAACTTTGACTCTTTCTTCTTACAACAATCATTTGTAGGCAAAGCAGGGCGCTGACAAATAAAGTTATCTTTTCCGTTGCATGGGTGATTTACAATAGATTCAAATCCGTTAGGGTCCGTATTATAATGCGCTGCCGTGGTTACGAACTGAACGCAGTCTTTGTCCTTATGTTTCTCTAAATCACTGTATGCAGCATGAGCACCATGCCAGTCGGCGTAGACAAATGGTTGCAAATCCATCCAAATATACCGAGTTCGTTTCCTCCGTCCACCAATCCAAACGTATTTTAATTCTGTCTCCGCCACTTCTCTTAGGATATAACTCAAGAGGAAGTCATGCTCTTGCCTGGAGGTGACAGAGGTTAGGTGACTTTTCGATCCTTTACAGATGGCTTCGGCTTCATCAAAAGTTTGAAGTTCCTTGAAGAGTTTGTAGCACTTTCCATTTCGATGGACCCAGTCGCATGTGCAGCCTTCTGAACCTTCTAAAAAGAGCAAAGAGAGCAAAAAACTAATCATCCTCGTATATTGCATTCTTGCAAGTAATTTTGAAAACGGTGTTTAGTTCTGCCGAGCTTTAAATAATTGAATTTTAATCTTACCTGGATTGGGTTCTGTGCAGGTTCCCGAAACGGAGGCAGAGAGGATATGCGGAATTGAGACGAACAATAAAATAAATATAATTTTAAACTCCATCTTTAGAATCAACTCAAAGTTCAAATTGACGTCTTTCAATCTAAAATCCTACAAAGCTATTGACATAAACTTGGAGCTGCTGGTCGAGTTTTTATCAGTTGTACCCTAAATGCTTACTTAAATAGGAAATCATAATCCAGTACATAGACGACATCCCATATTCTAGTAATTCCATACCTCATTTCATAGCCATTTCCATCAAACACGCCGCCGTCTTTAATGTACACAATAAGATAATGGACGATCTTTTGACCAAACATACAGCTAACTAAAAGTCTCGAGATTTCTTATCAAATAATTGGGATGGTCTTCCTGGAAGATGCATATAATATTTTCACTTATTATGCAATTACTAGAAACTGCCATATTCCCATATAATTCAATCTGTCGCAAAACTAAGCCTTCTATCAATTAGACACCTACCTAAATACATATAATAACTGTATATGACCAGATCCAATATTTCTTAGAATTGCCAGCATTCTTATAACTTCATTAAATTGCATCAAGCAATTCATGCGTAAGTATGCATATAGGCAAACAATAATTGAATATATCCTGGAAATTTCCGAGGTTCAATATTTTTGATTAATTTATGGTTTGCGCCACTACATAAATGACACTATTATTAAACGTGCCGCCAAAAATGCTGAAACTTGCCGCCAAACGTATTCCGACAAAACTATTTTTCGGCACTTCTAATGCACAAGTCTGAGGAATTAAATCAACGACAATACCTCAAGCCGTCGTGTTTACCCAAGTCTGATGTTGCTGTGGACGTGGACCAATTCGTATTTTTCGTCACGATGATAACAAGAAACCGGATTGTCTGACGTTTATGCCGCTGTCGAAGGAAAATGTCTATAGAATGAATAAAATATGGTCAAAAAAGGATTTCGAACAGACTTTCATTGATGTTAAAATAATTTAGAACGTTTAATAGGCAATATATCATTCAAAAATAACGAAACAGCACCCCCTTATTTCTGGGAAGTGTACCTCAATCGTACCAAGTGACAAATGTAAAAATGCAACAAAGGGTTTCCAGAGCTAGCTTTAGTCGTGCAATTTATCGTACTTCTGGTTAACCTTACTCGTTCTGATCCGATTTGGTTTCTTTTGTAAGAATCTTTTGTCAATTCTGGAGTTTAACTCGCGCTTGGGTTTTAAAACAATACCAATCCCTCTGACGTACATGACAGCGAATAACATAATTTGTACGAAATTAAATGTTGAACACCGTTTACCAGACTTCAGGGGATTAGTGTACAAAACAAATCACAAATTACACGATCACAAACAAATATTTACCTTAATTGGGAGTTGCTTCCTGCTCAAAGAATTACTTCGCTAAAGTGGCTTACCTGATATGAGTAATAAGAGTTTTGGAGAAAGTCTGAAAGAGAAAGCGTTTTCTCGCGCATGTTACCCTATAAGTTTCTCGAAAATTCAGTGAAACTACCCGGAGTTGGGTTTCATATAAATCGGACGCCCATTGCTGGATTTCATCTGAGTCTCTTTTAACTCGTTCGACATTCGTGTCTTTTGTGTCTGGTTTTGTGGCTTTTTGTCAAAATCGTGCACGATATTACCAGCATAAATACTCAACTAGTACAGTACTTAGGTACTACATGTTTAAATCTCAGTTTTAGTTATAACTTCGTGTGTGCGTGCATGGTAAAATTCGTTCGATTTTGTAAACCCTCCTGGTAGTATATTATAAGCGCTGTTGCTGTTGGTTTAAGAATTCATTCGTTGTGCGTTAAGCTTGTTGAAGAATAGCTGAGCATCAAATCCGATGAATTTCGATTCGAATTTGAAATATTAAGTATTTACAACTTCCTGATAAAAAGATGAGGAAAGGCGTGAAGAAGAAGTATTGGGAATATTTTATTGTTCTAAACCTTATTTGTGGCTGTGTGATCTATGCTATTTACATTGGGACGTCGAATTTGTCCTCTTCTAGCTCAGGAAGTGGAGATTATTACCGTAGCCGCCCTGCTTCAGATGACTACTATTCCGCCTACCCCATGCGGAAAAGGGAATCTAATTGGACACGGATTTTATTCTGGACCGGCTACTTCGATTCATACCAGTTCAGTGCCTTTGGGATTGATCAACAGACATTCCGTAACTGTCCTGTCAAGTGTCACGTCACTTTCGACAAGCGTCTCCTTCCACTCAGTGATGGCGTCGTCTTTCATGTCAGAGATATTGCCAAGTAAGTGCAAATTCAAATAAAGACAGTTACATCTATTTAGCACAATTAATATTGAGCTATGCTAAGTAAGATTAAATCATCCCAAATTAGATGTACGTTTTAATAATTTTTGGGATTGTATATTGTGGTATATTTGTGTTCACACCCGGTGTCCAAAGGATTTCTTATGTTGAATGTTGGATAGCATATTAAATATAGTAAAACTTAACCCCAACCTGGCAAGTGTTTTATGAATAGTCCCAACCCAAACCCAAATAACAATAATTCTTCACTCACCATTCTTGCGTCAACTTTTTTACAAAATAAAATAATGGGTACATTCTTTTCTTGCTCTTTCCATACGATTGAATATTAAAAAATTTAGTCTACCATAACTGCTGGTACAACTGCTTTTGAATTTGTTTTTCCATTAAACGATTGCAGGCTTCCCTCGGAATCATCCGGTTACATTTTTAAATAACGCAAATTACGTGGATATATTACCAGCACTAAAATCTGGACATCCAGCACTGGGAATTATTGTGGGGCACTATCGTACAAAGGACCGGCAAAATATACGCACCTCAGAAGTACTATTTCATAAATAAATAGGATTTCCTGTTTCGTGACCAAAAATAACAATGAAAATTTATACTGTATTTGAATCCATCTACCCTGCCCACGTTAATCATGGATCTTCATAGTAGTAGTTTCATTCATTGATGATGATGAACATGGCAGTAATTTATTCCGCTTAAATAACCTTGTCGATAACTGGACCCACAGAGTTCTGCTACGGCCTCGCTCGGGCTCGGCTTAGTATAGCGAGAGGATAAACTTTGTTTACGGCCATTGTTGGGGGGCTAAAAATCCCGTTGGCGCCAAGGATTTGAATGTGTTTCGCACATGGCGGCAATCAAAATGCGAGGGAAACCTGGACCGAGAGGTAAATGACCTCAGGAAAACGTGTTGTCGCATTCCCATGTGAAATGAAGCTATTTTTTTAATTGAATAAATAAGGTCGCCATGACTATTTGAACATGCTCTTTATACTAAGCCGAGCCCGAGCGAGGCTGCAGCGCCGCGCCACAATGGCACTGCGCCTTCACAACTCTGTGATTGGACCTATTTATAACAATAACACAAGTTGCCAAAACGAAATTTTAAATATTAGTAGATCATTCCATAGCTGGATCTAGTCTGGTTTTTATGCAATGAAATTGCATGTTTAAAGGCGATATTATATTTTTCACATGTTTGTAACGCAATTTGGTATTTATGTGGAAGTTTAAATAAATCACTTTCTGATTCTTAAAAAAAGTATTTAATAATCTGTATCGCCCATTCGATTTCACACTTCTGTATCTACTTTGAAGATACAAGAGAAAGCTCTACGGGGCGACTCTCGTTTCATGGAGATGTATAGTTCGTCCGCCAAGATTCTGGATTCGGAAGTAAAACAGGTTTCTTCATAAACGCGGAAATAATAGGTATACAGATATACCAGATATTTGGTCTACCAAGCACAAAAGATTCACAATCCAGTGAACACAAATGAATAACATGAATAAGTCAGGATAAGGATATTCTGTATACATACATGTCTCACGCTTTCACCAACACCAGAATAACTAAGAGAGTATCGTGTCTCGTATATTAAGGCCTGCTTCCGATAAGACGACACTGCGGTTTCATATTGTCTAAAATATGAATTGTATCTTCAGTTCTGGTTTTGGATTCTGGAAAATAATGATAGGGTTTGTCGTACACGGAGCTCGTAAATCACGTTTTGTTCTTTCTCTTGTGCAATGCTATATAAACTTGAGCTATAGGTACACGTTGATGAAGAAGTCCTGTATTTGTTGATGGAGATATTTTAATCCTCGTATACAAAACCTGAAACTGCCTATAAAAAATGCAGACTACACGTTTAATACAAAGTTCACTACAAATTAATGAATCTTACTACACAAAGCAACTGAATGTCACTACAGTTAAATTTTTTTATCTACATTCAAAAAGGCTTTATTTAATTCCAACGTCTGTTCAATTAGCCATATAATCGGTAAATATATATATAAAATATGACAGTGTATACATAGTCTATTGAATAATTAGCGCCTGCTTAGCTTTAGCGGGACGTCCACGTTTGCGTTTCTCTCCGAGGGGAATATTTTTGGCCTCTGGCGGAACTGCAAACGAATTTTGAATAATTGAAATACCGCAGATATAGATAAGTTTGCAAACGAATCAGCGTGTAATCCTCAGTATCAATCAAAGAAAAAGAATTTGGAATTCAAGTTTACGGTGTTTGGACGCAGAAGTCGTAGGCGAGTAAAACTTTAACATGCATGGTGTACCCGGACGCAGAATCCAATAATGATTCACTACGATTACATAGGTACGTCTGTGCAGAAATTATTCAGATACTGAATATGAACGTTTCTAAGCACTAAATTCGTGTGTAAAATATACTCTGAGCATTGGTTTTTTGGCGATTAATAACGTAACTTGTAAACTGGGATCCCGTTCAGTGGAGTATAAATGCCACTACGCAGGATATTATAATTAATTCAACCCAGACTTGAACAACCTTTGAAGCATTGATTTGATGCTACAGGAAAAGAGTGAGTGTTCCAATTTTATTCCATGTTTTATTCCATGAAGTTTGCAATTGGGTTAGTACAACTTAGCTACCTGACACAAGGCACAACCGCTATACCAACAATGGATATCCATATGTGTTTCGCTGCATGAAATCAATTCAGTTCGAATTTTTTGTTTTAAATTCCGGGGTTGTACCAACCTCGATTTTACAAAATACTGTAAGGTATAGGTGTTAAACTAAACAGGCTACAATAGAAGATATTTTTTCTAGATCTACAAAAGATTTTATCTAAAACCCGTGAGGTGAATCTCAGCAGGCATCCATTCCAGTGTATGAATTTGATAGATGATAGGATCGTCTCTTGATGTTCATATATCTATCTATCCGTTGAAATAGATACCATGGGCCCTGCGTCCAGACTGTACGCCTTGTAGGTTGAAGGGCTTGGAATCCTCCAAATTGTTCTGGAGGTTATTCAGGAGGGAATCGGGTTCCTCCATGTTTTCTTGCGGTTGTGGTAGACCAGAGATTGATGGGGCCATGAAGGCCACCAACACTCCGACCACCAGTAGTCCAACAATCTGGAAATTCGAAAACAAATATAATATCCTAATTTTCACTTGAAACAAAAATTTAAAAACTTAGCAAGACTTACCATGGACTTCATTTCAAATTTGGTTTGGATTGATTTGAATTTTAACTTCGTTGTATTAGTGTGACTTCTCAGGTAGCTCGTTGAAGATAATCTGGCCGAGGCTAAAAGCGTCTGTGGCTTAAATAGTCAGAGAGCTACTATGTAATGAATTTAATTTCAGTTACAACTGGGTTTGTTACTATTACCAGTAGTGCGCGGTAGATACCAGAATGTAATTAACTTGTTGTACACGAACATTAAGTGGTCACTTTAGTAAATTAGTCTAACTTTTAAATCTCTAAACTTTTTCTGCATTTAATTAACTGAAATCTTCCAACGAACCTATATTGTCATTCAATTTGGAAAGAATGTTAATTTAAATACAACAGGTGAAGTGTTTTACAGAAATGATGATTATTGAATATGTGATATTGTGTGCACATGCGATTACCAAACCAATTGCTAATAATTCTAATAATATAATAGCGGGTAATGTGTGTAACTAGAGATTGGTACACATGAAATACATAATGAATATGTATGATCTCAGTTGATGGTCCAAGGCATGTAAAATACAGAACATTAGGTAATACCTGCTAGTTTTAGAAGGTAAATGCGGATTTGAACATCTATCAACTAATTGGCTCCATGGTTTGGTTTTATTTCTTTGATTCGGTAACAACTGCGCATCGCACGAGTGTAAGAATTTGCATATCTCAAAGTTTTAACCGAGTTTAGAATTGACAGATAGATTTAAATGATTAAAATAATAAAACAATTGCTCATTTATGCTAAGCTAACGTCTTCAATTACGCCAAGTATTCTTAAACCAATATCCATTTAAACCATAATTTACTATCAAAATAATACACAGTTTGACCCAGTTCTGACCCCTCGTGGCCCGGTTCAGGTGACCCTGTATATCTGAGATTTTGTCCGATTGTTCCAGACGCACATAGAACGTATATCAAAGCCAGACTACTTCTTTAGCACAAAGCATCCGTTATGGTTGATTTTTGACTTTTATGACCCATTCTAGCTGAAAATACGCTATGGTATCCGATTATTTTAAATATTTTGACTTAAGCAATGTGGAACGTGTTTCAAATTTGGTGTTGCAGGCGGCCCTACTAATGTGACGGTAGTACAAAAAAGAACTATATCGGTTTTGACTAGACGATTATTTCTAACTTATATAGGTAGCCAATACAAATACATTGATACATGCATTTATTAATCCTTGATTTTTTCACTAATAATTATGCATTAGGCCTTAGGCCATACTGACCAGACCGCAAGGGCTGATACTTCGTGAAGCTTCTTTCTAACATGAGTGTTTTTAATGCTTTGTTTTTGACAGAGTTGGTATGCCGTCCCACCATGCTCAGCACCAAGTCTGGGTTTTCTACCTCCAAGAGTCCGCCAGCAACACACGCCTTGACCTCCGGTCTTACGCCAATGTGTTCAACTGGACCATGTCCTATCGCCTCGACTCCGATGTCTACCACCCGTACGCACGTGTGGTCAAGAAACCGTTCACATCTCCGTTGACCCTTCGCCGATCCCTCACATCCACGTCTTGGACTCAGCGTGCCCGACAAAGGCTGCTACCAGACGAGAAAACGAAACTGGTCGCTTGGGTCGTTTCCAACTGTTTCACGCACAGTAACCGGGAAAGCCTCGTGCGAGAACTCCAGCAGTATATACCTATCGACATGTACGGTTACTGCGGAACCCTGACCTGTCCCGGGGACACGAATCTCGAATGCTACGCTCACCTCGCCAAGTCATACAAATTCTACTTAGCCTTCGAAAACTCACTTTGTATTGACTATGTGACAGAAAAGTTCTTCGACTCTCTTCGGCACGACATGGTTCCAGTTGTGTATGGTAGAGCCAATTACAGTGCTCTTGCTCCACCGGGCTCATACATTGATGCCCGGGACTTCGAATCTCCCGAAGCCCTTGCCAACTATCTCCATTACCTTGACATTCATCCAGAAGAATATGTGAAGTATTTTGCTTGGAAAGGTGCCTACGACGTGTTGTCGAGTGGGGGTTGGTGCTCCCTATGTACCAAGCTGAAAACAAATGTCGGAGCTAAGTCTTATTTCAATATTTGGAAATGGTGGCATCATGCACCGGATGGTTGGCCTGGCCGAAGAGTTACAGGCACTGATCCAAAGAACGTTGCGTGTTTACCTGTTCCTGATTTTCCAAACGAGAGTTGGTTTAGTGTTGTAAGGAAGAAGTACTTTATTTTACCCTGATAATCATTTTATAAATGAGCTATTATAAGTAAGGAATTATTGAAACTCAGGTGGACACAAGGTCAGGTACAACTAACGCATATGAGCTTTAGCAGTAGTACAACACAACAGTACTTATTGTTAGTTAATTAACCGCCTATGAAATTAAACTAAACCTCGAAATTCCGAAAGTACATTAAAAATTAAAACGAAGATTTTGTACAGTAATTATTGACTTTCAACTCCAACTGGTTTGTCCGTATTAAATAATTTCCTCGAGAACCTCAGCACTGGCACTTAATGAATTTATTTTTAAACCATAAATAAATGCGACCTCAACAGTTTGGATTACAGTACGTTACGTATATTGTAAAGGTATTACCGGTATAATTTTAACAAGTTTAATAATATCACTGTATAACAGTATTTACAGGCCTATCATAGTAAGGTATATTTAATTGAAATTCAGCTATCATTTAACGCTGATCTATGGTATGTAGATGTTATTCAAAGTTCTCAAAAAGTAGTTGTGTATAAATATTAATTAAGTTGATGAAGCGGCAGGGAGAAGTCGAATGTTGACCACATAACAGCTAATCACCTTGGATCGGTCATAAATCTTCACTTTCACTGGGTATGTTCCCTGAAACCGCAAATTAAAACTTGAGTTATGACAAGATCACATATTTAAATAACATTTTCCTGAATAAGTACTTACAGTTGGCATACTTGTCTTCAAGGGGATGACAGTATTGTAGGTTCGTCTCTGAAATGCAGGTTTTTTGCAATCAAAAGACCTACAAGCTCGTGGATTCATGCCCTTCAGTTGTAGGTCCACTCGCGATTGTCGCCAGGCGAAACTGTGTCGTGTTCTCCCTGGCGTCGTAATATCTGTAATTCAAGGCGCATATTTATTAAATTCATTTTAAAGGCTTTGGCATTTCGACACCAGGAAATTGTTACTTACTTGGGGTGAAGTCCATAGAGATGGAAACATTTTGACCAAGTTGAACATCACATGGACCGTCAGGTGCTGCTGGGCAGGGGCTGATGTTCACAGAATGAACCGTGCTCAGAGCTAATAATTAAAGATACATGTTAGAATAAATATCACTAATAAGTCTTATTTGGTTAGGTATACCTATTTCCATTAAAATTTCCTACATACATTAATATTGAAAAAGTAGAGGCCAAAGTTCAGATTTAAGCTACATAGCAAGTGAAATCGACGGTGCTGATGTCTTCATATAGTTTCATGGGCTTTGATAACCTTTAATACTGTGAATTATTTTATATTACGAAAGAAAAGCATCTAGCGTAACTTGTTTGCTTCTTTAGATTATAGATATAAAAGTTCTTTTTTCTAAAGCAAAAATCGTAGCGCTGTAAATTTCCTTACTAAGGTTACGTAAGAGTACTTATTCAGTTCATGTGAACCTTTAAAGCAGCTCAATATTATATATAACATATATAACCAATGACCGTATACACATATTAATCAATACCTCATTAATTATTAAGTATTAATCAATGCAGTGACCATTCGTATATGCAGGATTGAATTTTTTGCATAAAATATATGTAGTTTAGAAAATTTAAACACTCACGGTTTCTCTCATTATTGGACCTTGTACACGGAGTAACGTTGACGATTTCAGCAGTAATTCCAATAGCGAATATGGCCACGACGGCTACACACACAAAGATGGATTTCACCATTTTGGTAACTGGAGAATTCCCTGTCCGTCTGGAACTGATCAGGGCTCAGCAGTAAGTGAAGCAGAATCTTGAGTTCGTCTTTGCAAAGCTGGATTGGTACGGAGCAATGCTCCAGGAATGAATGGTGGCTGAATTTAAGGAGTTGACCAAGTTCAGCTTCAGTAAGCAAACCAGATAATTTTGGATGAAAAATAAGTAACTTGTAGGCTGAGGAGAGGAGAGATAACATGAATCAGAACAGGGTCAAGGGTCAAAGCTGCGTCTTACAAACTTAGTCAGATAGAACGCAGAAGGAAGCTCCAGAGCTGAAATTAGAGATACCTACTGATAAGGCGGAAAGAGCTAAAAATCTGTAGTGTTGACGTCGGCGTCCAGGGTCGTTAATACTCTATGTAGTCTACAATTCAATGGGATTCAAGTAATGGATATACAATATAATATACAGTCAGAAGAATAAATATCAACCTCAACCCTGGGCTTGACGTTTTGGTCCCTAACCGGATGGGAAAAAGGAAACTGGTGCTGGATTTGATTTTTTGCGAATTCCAATCTCGGCACGCAGTTTTGTTATTGTCCTATTAACTGGGGCTAAAAATGCAAATGCAACCAACCAACAACCAACTATGCAAAAACAGAGAATCGTGAACAATGGGTTCATATTTGCGAATTCGAATCTTCTATTCCATTTGCATGTGGTTACACAGCATTCCCGGACCCAGGTGGTGTTTATACAACACCCTTGCCAAAGATAGGTGATAAGGTTTTCGTGCTACATATATGTACCACTCGCTAGCATGAGCTCAAAGCTTGATGTCGGATTTCCATATGTCCCCCGTTTGTATATCGTTTGCGGAAGAATTGGCTCAAATTCAGAAATACCCATCAGGTTATCCTTAATACGGCATATTTGAGTCGAAGTATTTTTGAATGTCATAGCGAATATCTTTATATCTTATGGGCACGTGTTAGTCATTTTATTTTTCAGTAGACTAGACAAAATCTTGAGATGACATCATTGACAAAGTAAAATTATCAGAAATCTCAAGAGAAGAGATTATTTTTGGGAATACTTCTTGATCTTGAGCTTATGTAATAATAATACTTCCACCCTCTCAGAAAATATGCATACGCAAACGGAGAAAATGTTAAACGTCTTGTGAAGAACTCTTATCGATTAAGAGGAAATTACCGGATGAGTGCTTGACATAATGTGAGTGGTCGCTCATGTTTTCAAAGAATTAACTCTGACGCCGAAAACAAATTTTCCTACCTACTAAATTATTGTGACGTATGAGAGATGATCTAATATCGTTACGATATAATCTTAATAAAGCTAAATGCATGTTAGTGTTTCATAAGACGGTTTTCCATAACTACAGTCACAGACTTTCATAGTCACAGCAAATCGTACAGTATTCCTGAAAGGCTTCCTCCAACATTATTGTGTGCAAGTTGTAGCCATCTTTGTCGTATGTATTGATTGGGTTATTTTCTCTTTCACTGCTTTCAAAGGACGCGGCAACGCAATCTTAGATATATGGAGAAATCCAATACTAATTGCATATGATATAATAAAAATTTCTCTCATCTGAATAAATACAATACAATACAATAGTATGTAAATCTTTTATAAACTGCATGCCATAGAGATAAGTCAACCCATTATGCCCAATAAAACATACCCTCGATAGCAGACTGAATACGTGATGGGAAAATTACAGCAGAAATCAAAACCAAGAAAGTATTGTGATGCAATGGTCGGATCGGTCACACGTCACACCCATATTGAGCCAAAAATTTCCATCTTTGTATTATATCACCAGCAAGATAACTCAACAGGAGTTCATGTCAGTGAAATAAACCCGATTTAATAATAAATATAATTTCTTTATTATCGCATTACTTCCAAAGGTGTACACGTAATATAAATTCATACGAGGTAGATAAATACAATATTTGTATCAAATATTTCTGTCGAAAACTTATTAATAGGTACAATTATAAATTTATTCAATAAGATTATTTGTGCTAGCTTTCACCTTGGAAACTGGAATGTGCTGGTATCAAAATAAATGCTCTGGACGGTATATTTTATAATACCTACATGTATACAGCTACGCCTATTGTTTCGGACATACTCAATAACGTAAAAATTCTAAATTAGGTATACTGGTATTAAAAAATTAGCAATTATCTTAAAAAAACGATTTTCTATTTAATCTAAGTTGTCAGCCTCAACGGGAAAGGCTTTTGTATATTCAAGATTATTCCGATAATGTAGATTGTAGCTTGTTTCGCCTAGGTTTTGTTTAGACAACATAAACACTGAGATTCCCAGTATTTCCATTATGATGGGGATGTTCGATGGTGAATTGAGCCCCAGAGCCTCCTGGTTTGAGACACATATGAGCCTCTTGGAGAATTCGGAGTCGAGGACCCATGGGAATCCCCATCTTCTGGAGTCTCTCTTCTGTCAAGTATGGGAGTTCCATGATTCCAATCCGCTCTTGCTCGAAGTGGAGGGCGTATTTCTGTTACAAGTAAAATATGCATTAGTTTCCAAATCGGCACAAGATTAATGGAATCAAGAGTCTCATCCCATCAAGGATTTCAGTTCAATTTCCTAGAAAATCCCACAGCCAAAGCCTCATTTATGCAAGGCAAGACATTTTCGAGCAAACACTTTGGGGAAAGCCGAATGCCGATAAGGACGGCTTATCATCCACAAACCATTATTAGACCGACCTGTCGGGCTTATGTAATTGGACTTTCCGTCTGTCTGTCCGTCTGTCACATCATAAATCAGT
>JAQFYT010001030.1:0-18965 GCA_034694925.1 Ceratophysella denticulata
TAATTTGGTCGTATTTATATTGTGACAGACGGACGGAAAGTTCAATCACATATAGCCCGACATAGTCGGTCTAATAATAGCAGAAAGTTTTTTTGTAAATTTGTAAATTTCGGTGACTATGCCAGCTATTGCGAGCCACAAACCCTTTCACCGTAAATTGGCAACTATGTATAAATGTTATCGATTTATTTAAATATTTTCAGCAACGTAATTTAATTCATTATTTGCATTGCATTTTGCATTATTTATTGTTATTCCAAAAAATTGATAATTTAGAATCACGCAATATTTTAAATCGGTCAACTCTGAAATGTTTTCAAATGAAATTATGTCGAACACTGTCGATAGTAGCTTCCATTCATAAATTATTTGGACGCTGGTGTGGTGCAAACCATTCCCGTTGTTGTAGAACAAGCTGTTGTTGAAGAACATGTAAAAGTTGAGCATGCAGTACAAGTCGTTGCATCTCTGCAGACTGTTCCGGCCACTGGGGCCGCGCTACAGGCTGCAGCCAAAGTTGTACCACAGGTAGCCGGGCCAGTACACTGAATTTTACAGCAAGTTGCAGCGTTGGCAGTACAGCTCGTAGCACCTCCTGGTCGGTAGATTCCTGGAAGTCGAATGAATTGGCCATCTATGTATGAGGCAAAGTATTAAGTACATTTAAATAGTTCCACTATTTTTTAAAAGAGCTGAGTTACGCATTGTATAAGTGTACGTCTTACAAAAGAAGCGTGGGTTAGCCACTACGTCAATTTCGTTTGTCTGAAGAGTGATATACCAAGACATTCAACAATTTAGCAAATTTTAAATTAACAGGTTCAACTGATATAAAAATGTATTATATTACTTTCTTAAAATCTACAATTTTACCTCGACGTCGGCAAAGCTGGCTGCAACGCTTGCAAGAGTAATGTAAATGATTAAAACGGTCCTCATTTTTAAATATAAATGCTGATAGTTCAACTTAAAAAAATTATTTCTTTAAATTCTAATATACAAGGAATTTGGATTGTGTGTATTACAATGAAAGCTGGGCTGATGATCAGGTTAGATTTGGATGTGCGTATTTATACGAAAATGATACTGAGAGACGTAGCTAATACGTCTACGCACTAAACCACGATAACCTTAACGTCAATTAATACATCTGCAGGACAAGGTCCTATCTTGACGTTTCTAGATGTATTATCATCTGTAGTCTTGTAATAGTTCTGATGTTCACCGCTCACCAGCATAGCCGGCAAGCCAAATTCTTGTATGTATTTGTAAAGTTAATTACAGTTTTCACATTCATTATGCGAACAAGGACAAGAGCAATACAAGTACTACAAGCAACTTATTCATCAATAGATAAATTCACTTTATATTGATTTATTTCTTTGTTCCAAAATCCGTCGATACCAAATCCGTGCCTTATGTTCTTGACCGCAAAGTTTGGAATTCCAGTATGTCCTGAATTGCTGACAGCTCGACTAGCTTTTAAGAGTTTGTGAAACGTCGGTATGCATCTGTGTCCACAATTTGTATGTCGATTACGTTCCAGGTGCCCTCGTATCGTAAATACGCACACTTTTCGAGCTGAGCGGTCAACAACGTACGTTTTGACGTATTATCAACACGTCAAAAATAGTAGCTCTCCATATTTTTTTTTGACTTATATGTGCCCCTTGCAATCGCAGTCCAGTCTAGTTTTTATATCAGCTTGACCTCAAATTGTGCTCCTACGTCAGCTAACCGGTCGGTAAAATCCGGTTAGATTTTCGTGGAATTTTGCAAATATTTAAGGTTTAGCTAGCCAACTGTACCTTTGCTGTATCACTATCTGTACTACCAACATCATCAATATGACAAACTCAATTCAATCCAATAAAATCCAATATGCTTCGTAATTACCAACTCAAATTTTAGCTCACAATCAGTCCCATTTCGGGTAATGATGAACATTCCATTTATGGGTGGTATTATGCTTTGTGACACTATAAAGAAATGTATTAACAAATTGGGCAAGGAACATAAATAAATAATATATAATTAATTGTCAGATTAAATCCCAATACAATTATGTAAGCAACAATAACATGACAAGGTCGAAGTTAATGTAATACAACCCTCAGATCTTCATCATTACATTAGGGTGGTCAAGATTCAGTTTCAGCCGGAACCTGTTTCAACTCTTGAAAAATCTCTCATTAGGTAATTGAAAAGAACGTGGTACTAACATGTTATATTAAAAAGCCAAATATATTAAAATTTACTACTACTAAAATCTGTACTGCAGATAATAGCGCCAAAACTACACAAACGTTTTGCGTTTTGGCGCTCAAAAAGTCAACTAAAAACAAATAACTTTATCTTAGCTCAATTGACAGGTTTTGAAGGCTATATATGACACAACACTGGTGTAAATATTGTGAATAATTGAGCAACTAAAATGCAAACCTAGCACGAAACTATGTCGTCAGCATCGGGTCACAAACAATATTAAATGTGTTCAGCAACCATCGTTTTCAAAATCATATTCTGGTCTGGACACGTGCATCAGTTTTAAAGGCATTTAGAGCTTGGACCTAATGTTTTCTTAATATAGTCTATTATGGGATCCTGCCTCCGACACATTCACCTTCAAAGTCAAATTACCTCATGATCGTGAATTCACCAAAAGGAAGGTGGCTTCCTACGCCGCCAAAACCAATGACCCAACTGGTCTCATTCAGCCAGTCATTATCAAAGCCAAGATAATCCTACAAGAGTTATGGATATCGAAGGTGGGATGGGACGATCTCATTCCAGAAGAAACCAATAAGGGTTGGAAGACTTACCTTCAAGAAATTGTACATCTTGAGAAGCTTCATATTCCACGGCACGTCATGCCGAACAACCCAGAAAAACTATTCCTACATGGATTCTCAGATGCCAGCAAAAAGGCACTCGGCGCAGCAGTCTACGTGGTCGGAGTCTCGTCTGATCAAGTAATTACGTCACGACTGCTGACATCAAAGAGCAAGGTAACACCACTCAAGTTAATTACCATGCCTAGATTAGAATTGATGGGAGCAGTTTTGCTCGCGAAATTGTTGAAGAGTGTCCAGAGGTCCCTTCACGCACAATTCGATGAAGTCCATTACTGGTCGGACTCATCCATCATTCTAAATCAAATCCTCAAGCCCAGCCGTAACTTTAAGACGTTCGTGGGCAATAGAGTTGCATACATCCAAGAAAATACAAACGTACAGATGTGGCACTACGTCAACACCAAGGAAAACCCAGCTGATCTAGTCAGCAGAGGAATCGACGCATCAGAACTCATCCACAATCAGTTGTGGTGGCACGGCCCTGCATGGCTACAAACGCCAGACCTACCAATAGGACCCATCCCTGGAATGACTCAGGTCGATCCAGACGAAATCACAACCGTGTCAGCATTGGCCTCCTCAATCTCTAAGCAGAACGAATGGCCAAATGAGATTCTGTCCAAGTTCAACTCGCTGACGAAGCTAAAGCGGGTGACGGTCTTCATCCTACGACGATTCAAGCCAGGTATGAAACCTAAACCTAGACATTCTATTCTTATGTCTGTTTCAGAATTGGACATTGCGTTCAAGTTCTGGATATCCAAGGTTCAAAGCCAGAATTTTTCAGACGAAATTAAGTGGCTGAAATCGAACCTGGAATTTCCCAATGGGAACCAAATCAAGTCCAGGAATCCTTTCTTGGACGAATTCGGCATTTTGCGAGTGGGCGGAAGGCTTCAAGAAGCAATGATTCCTTAGGATATGAAATATCCCATCATTCTTCCCAAAAATCACAATCTGGTCAAGTTGATTTTTCAAGATACCCATATCCGGTACAAGCATGCAGGTGGTCAACTCATGACCTCCATCATCAACGCAAGCTACTGGGTAATTGGCTTGAAGCATGCAATCAGAAGATGCATCAAGAACTGCATGGCCTGCCAGAAGGTATGCGCAGAAATTGGGAAGCAGATGATGGGCAATCTGCCGAAAGCAAGGGTATCAAAATCCCGAGCTTTTCTACACACTGGGGTCGACTATGCCGGTCCTATCAAAGTCCTTCCTAAGTCAGGTAGAGGACAACGCACTATTAAATGCTGGATAGCTATATTTGTTTGCTTTTCAGTCAAGGCTGTCCACCTTGAGCTCGTTACAGGACTGTCAACGCGAGCTTTCATAGCGGCATTGAGAAGATTCACGTCGAGACGGGGCAAGCCGCAAGTAATTTACTCTGACGAAGGGACTAATTTCGTTGGAGCGAAAAATGAGATGATGGCGTTTTATGAAGAAATGCTAGCCATCGCAAATAACCATGAAGTCGCCAGAACCCTGGCAGAAGACGGGATAACCTGGAAAACAAATCCACCTGGAGCTCCTCACATGGGTGGCCTTTGGGAGGCCCCCGTAAAAAGTATGAAACATCATCTCCGGCGGTGTACCGACTCCAGCAACTTCACTATTGAAGAAATTAGCACGCTTCTATGTGAAATCGAAGCATGTTTAAATTCACGTCCTCTAACGCCTATGTCAAATAATCCATGCGATTTTTCTGCTCTCACTCCAGGTCATTTTCTGATCGGAGAGCCGCTGACTTCTGTTCCAGGTCCTGACCTAACGTTCACCCAGGTGAACCGTTTGGAGCGTTTCGAGCGGATCCAACAACAGAAGACTCGCTTCTGGAATCGGTGGTCCGCCGAGTATCTGCATACGCTCCAAAATCGTCCGAAATGGCACACGGCCATTTCCAACTTCAAGATCGGAGATTTGGTGCTCATAAAGGATGAGTCCATGGCACCAATGAAATGGAAGACTGGAAGAATTATCGAGGTACACCCCGATAAAACTGGTAACGTCCGAGTTGCCACATTGAAGACGGCGACAGTCAAGATTGTTCCACTTGTCAAAGGTATGAAACCCACAGATCGGTTCCAGTCTCACTATTCTACCACCAAACGACCCATTCACAAACTCGTTCGTCTACCCTATGACGACAACGGAATTGAAGACAACACCAATTAATCGAGTCGAGTCTCTATTTCCATTTCAACGGTAGCCTCATAACGGTAAAAGTTAAAATGGTTATTGTAATCTGTAAATAATTAGTATTCATAGTTCTAAGCTTTGTTACTACAACTACTGATATTTAAACCGCTTGTAATTAATTACATTAATTAGATGGGAGAATGTTTAAATTCATCAGTAATGTTCCCTATTGTTCTAATATCATTCGGCATTTTCTACGCATCGCATATGTAATGTGTAAATATGTGTGTTGTGTTTCCACTAATCTCTTTTCCTAGGTCAACAGCCGCGGAACCCTCAACCCAGAAGACATCGAGAGCTGATAACATTTTGTTGAATGTTTAATTTTGTCTCGCATTCCTCCTCTTTCCTTGACTGACCATTTTCTCTCGAGCTTCACTTGTAAAATAAAAGTCCAACAGAACACACTTCAAAAACGGCTCCAGACTTACATTGCTCTCTACTTATTTTTAGTGTTTCTTTTTAGAGTAGAGATTCATTGTGCATAAAAAGAACAGATGGAGATAATGAGGCCACATGTAGTGAGGTAGATGAGGTCAGGTCCAGGGTCACCGATGGTGGAAGTTGGGGCTTGGGGGTTACGGAGGAGACGGAGTCAGTGCGGAGGACGACGAGACGGATAAAGGACGACAGAGGAACCACACTGCTGCTTCTGTCCGCTGGGCCGGTCTTGAGGAGAGTATAAATAACTATAATTAACTATAAATTATAATTCTTACATAGTCTGTTTCAGTTAGATAATAAGAGACGCTGTAGTTGTTTTAGGATGTTTATGAGATGCAATAGTCATGAAGCATTACCGTGTCTATTATAATACTCTGGTTAGGCAATATGGAATTAATTAGTTCTTTAAATATGTTCATGAGATGCAATAGTCATGTTTGAAGCGCTAGGATGTTTTATGGATGTTTCTCTTTAACTTGCTGACATTGCTGCGAGTTTTAAACTATTTACATAATTTTCTTCGACCGACGGACGGACGGACAGGGGAATCCCAGTAGACCTTCTGGTCTAAAATGGACTTAGTGCTTACGATTTCTTTGACGCAGTTTCCAAATGAATATACGAGTGGTTATTTGCAGGACATCCACAGGTTTTAAGAATGTATTACTTGCAACCACAATCTGACCAGTAGAAGATAGCATGCATCAATCAAAAATGTGCCTGATAGCCGTTTAACGCGGATGTATTGTAACATACAAATATTTGTTGTATGAAATTATCTGATAAGGTATGACATAACGCCAGTTGTATTTGTCAATTTTTTTTAGGAACACATAGGTAAAAACCTGTCGCAGAAATAATAATTTTCTGCGACAGACAGATCAGGTAATAGTAGATGTAGTTGTTGCAATATGTTTATTGCATGTAGCAGCCGTGTTTGCAGCGCTTAATATTTATTCAAAATGTTTACATTGCTGCGACTCTAAACTACTTATTTACATATCTTTCTGCCACGGACGAACAAGAGCATCCCAGTAGACACTCTGGTATGAGGACTAATTTAATCGACAAGAAGGTCTTACAGGCTGCCCTGTCCGTCTATCTACTAGAAACGATTACCATTCTTACATACGTGCCTAAAATGATTAAGTAGCCAGAATTGTTATCATACTATGATTACGGCTCTTATAATGCAACACTAGAAACAAGGATAATTTTTGCTAATATAGATAAAATGAATAATGGAACGAGAAATGTACAATATAGGATGAATACTTCTCTATTAATACAATGCCAATTTTAACCTATCTACATAATTTTCTGCGACAGACGGACGGATAGGTTCTCCTAAACGGCCGACGACTAGGACTCGTAAAGGTCCATATGAGGTGTGAAAGTTGAGAAGTGTGGCGTGAGTTGTGGCTTTTATGACTTGTTCAAAAAAGAGCCCCCGTTCTTTCCTTATTTAAGGTCTAGTCCTCATCCTCACTTTCTCCGCCTCACTGCCTTCCCTACATTCCAACTTCCAACCAGGTGTCATTTCTGCTAACCACTCACTCCACGCATTTATTCAAACAGGCGTCGTTCTCCGTTGCTCCTTGTCCCTCGCCCCGAAAAACTCGTCTGCGGAAACGGTGGTGGTGCAGGTGAGGTCACGGGGTAGCATTGGCGGAGGGGGCGGGAAGGGCACGTCCATGTCCAGGTCATCATCGTCGTAGTTGTTAGAATAATGGCGATTGGTACTGGGATTAGGATACTTCCTGGTACTTCTCACACTGTTGCAGCAACACTGGGCATCCTGTATCGGCGGTCCACTTGGGTGAACTACGCAGCGTGGCGGTGCTCCATGTCGGCGACACTCCATCTGGCTGTAAGTATAGTAGCTTGGCGGCGGGGCATCGATACTTCTTTCGGAGGAATGATTCCTATGCCTGTGTCCATATCGGGAATGATTGGAGAGTCGGGCAACGTTTCCATTGTTCCCTGCTCTGAGGTTATTGGAGGAGGAGGAGGTAGGTAGAGTGCCGGATTTCTGGGCCCAGTCCAGCTGGTGCCAATACATGTACCAGAAAATGGCGGACATGCCCGTCAGCTCCGTGGACATAAACCCGACCACGACGAGAATGAACCCGAACCCGTAGTAGTAGGCGAAGACAGGGGCGTCGAGCGGGTTCCGGGGACGGAGCTTCGTTCCGATCTCCGACTGAAGCACGGACAGGTAAACAACCAGTCCAATTAGCATGATTAACCCTAGTGAAAACATACATGGAATGTAAAACCTGTTATTAGTCGTTGTTTACGAGGTATATAATTATAATTACTAAAGTATCCCTGAATGCGTGTTAATTATGAACGGTACCCGCGACCAGACTGGTGATAGGTTTCATTACCAGAGTGAGTTCTATCCCATTGGCATGGCGTACATTTGCAAAGTGAATGGTGCGCAACGAGACTTTGGCATGTCGGAGAGAACAGAATTGAATATATATCAGTTTGGTATTTTAAAACAATTCGCACGCGTAAATAGTATATGCAACGTTTGGCACGTGTGTTGTACGTTGTACGGGACGTTACACGCGGAAGGCCCCTATGAAAAAAGAGAAGGGCGCTAGGATCAACGTTTATTTGGCTATTCTAGACTATTCTTTTTTTCCTATTAGCTATGTAGTGCCCTTCCATTGAGAAAGGTGGGAAGCGTGAAGTAGATTAAATATTCCGTTTTATTTCTTCCGCAACTGCTCCTAGGTTAAGTACGGAATAACAATAGAAATAGATGTGAACTGTAACGGGGTTCGCACGAGCGGAGCCCAAGAAAAGGACTCACTTTCACCCGAGACTGACTCCATATAAATACACCTTTTTCCTGTTCCCACCTAAACTTTACTCAGTAAACTTTGACTTTTTCACACTTCTCAGACAACAATTTGTGGGACTCGAGGGAAGTTGAAAGAGTACAAAATTGCACTGGAAATGGACTACCTTTGAAAGCGATTCGTTTGGGACTTTTTCAAGAAAAATAACGAAGCATGACTAGGCATTTTGCGTATGGATTGAGCGGAACGTTACACATCAGCAAAAGCAGCGTCTTGCGGGCTCTCTTTGCGGACAGGTTGACGCTTCTTTACATATACCTGCAACAATGAAGATAATACCAGCAACAAAGGTAGCAATACGGTAGCTTCTGGAAATAAGACCTAGGGTGGCCGAGACAATCCCGCCCACTAACAGAATAGAGGCAACTATGAAGAGTGGTCCAGCTTTTGTGACAGCATCTAAATTAAACGAAAGTGAATATGTTAGTATTCTGTACAACATTAATACGAATTTTAGGTTTTTTAAAATTAAAATCCGATTACATAATTTGGGTTTCAAAAAATTAGGCAACTATTTAACTGTAACAACGGTGACCTAAACGATGAAAATTTGGCCCTGGTTTAAAATTTTCTAATCCCACTGTTCTTGCAGACTTTTTTAAAAATTTTAAACGGGTTTATTATCGTTAAATGGCTCGGCGAATTTTAGCAAAATGCATAATGCACCATAAAATGTAGGCTTTCTTCTACTCATACGACCCCTGTATCCGGTTCTTAAATAAACTATGTCAGAACTGTACTCTCGAGCTCCCGAACTCTCCCTCAATTTGAATTTGGCAAGGCATAATTCCGGTTGACAATGATCCATTCGGAACTATAAGGATCCCCAAGACATCCTGCCCAATTCTTCACTAATAATAATAATCCTCATAATTGAATGGAGACGGAGTGCCCTATACATTCATTCTCCTTCCTAATAATAGCTGACGTTAGTGAGGAGCTAGTCGAACCCACTTCCTTTTGATCATAACCTCATTACGGCCTTAGCTTCTACTCGTTCTACTCAAGGTCTGGACTGATACAAAGATGCTATGTTACGGTGTAAAGCACAAGCCAGAGAAAGCTGGACTCACGCCTCTTAGGTGTTCCTTTCTCAAAGTAGAATGTATAGTGCATAACAGTTATATCATGAAACTTTTGCTGTCATTCAAGTATACTTTTTTAAAATATTAAATAAAACATGCAAAAAGTACCATTATTGCGTTTGATCTACCGAGTGTTCCGTGAGCCAAAACTTGTTATGGTTAGGTTAGGTTTTAAACTGGTTAAAATTAGGCTTAAACCCAAGGCTGGCTGGAGTCCACGGAATTTAAGCTGACGGTTTAAAACCTAGCCCAAGCAAGGTTTTACCTGGCCCTGAAGACGCAATAGATCACGTAAGATAATGGTATCAGAAATTGAAAAATATACACGAGCTTAATTATTGTGCTTGGTGATATGTGCATTGCTGGAACCAGAGATTGATGTAGTACATAGATAGCGACTTACATGGTATTGCCATAGTGGAATCATGCGGATCCGGCGTATATCGATCTTTTGCAAAGTAATCAATGGGAAAACAATGCCACGAGCCTTCATGATCATGAGCTGTAATTTAGAGACAGGGAAAGAACATTAGTGGATCAACAAGAGACTCAGACAGAGAAAGTGAAATGCAGGACTTTTGGGATTTCACCACAACCTTCAATTTACATCTCTTATTGCATGACTCTGAGACCGAGGCTCTACCGGGCGTATCAAATTAGAGAAACGACAATTAAACACAGCGGAGTAGTATTATCTCGATAATACGGACATATAAGTATGGGGTCAATGTACAGTGGAGCCGATTACTTTTCCTGGTCATTTCGCTGCAAGATCTATAATACAATGTCTACAAATACATGCCAACGTAGTTCATGTATAAAGTGAAAGCAGTTCGTAGTAAAGGACTCATAAAAAACTTTTAATATCTGTAGTGTTACCTAAAAGATCAAAAGAGCTCCTGAAAGGTGCAGTCTTGGCACATGAATACACTGCCGCCGCCGCCTAAGCTCATCGAAGGCACAAACTACTATCAGGCATCTGTACTGTATAATATCATGCAAAGCGTTAACATTCAACTAACTACTATATGTATACTTGTATATAATACAGTGTTAGCCTGATATAATTATTCTGACACAAGAAATATTTAGTATATTATTACAGCTTACTAAATGGACATCTTAAACGTAGAAACCTTAGCCGGAAACATAAAAAATCGTATCAATTAAAATGGAATGTTAAAAACATTCATTGGAAAGTTACAATGGGACCTACATACGCTTAGAACGATTTACCGTACATATTTGTAATATATTTGTCGGTCCCATTGTCGTGACGCTTCGCGTTGTTAGTGGTCGGTAGCTATTGTGAGGTTAGGTTAGGTTCTAAAATATTGTGTTAGGCCGTCCAAATTCGGGCAACGCTACGCTTTATTAATCCAACCAAACGTGACATTTTAAAACCTGACCTAAAGCTAAAACTCACAAACCGCGGTAAGCTGTGCATGATAATTGCACACTTGCTAATGCAGGATAATTGCCTACTGAGTGAATGTATTCATCTGAAACACAACAAGAAAATAGCTTCTGCACTATAAATTATCAGCGTTCTCTAGAGAATTTCATAGTAATGTACTGTATATATTCTGGAACAGCAGATAACCGACCCGACCTTGCAATTAAATAATAACGCTTCATAGTATTCTGTATATAAATTTTTATTAAAACGAAGCAGAAGCAGACCTCAATTCAATAACAATTACCTGTGAATGCAAGCATGACGCAATTTCAAAATCTACCTACTGTGTAGATACATTAATTTGTGTGTTAAATCATGTTGTTGAGCTGTAAGCGTACAAACGAGATCCGTCCCAGTGGAGCATTTTCCTTGAAGCCTCAAGCCTGCACGACAGAATGGAAGCAACGTACAAAGTATGTAGGTATGGATAGAGTATGTTCACAGGTCCCAGGTTTTAATTTGGATTTTGGATGGCCCAAAGGAAAAGTTCCTCTCAATTGAATTGAGAAGAGCACAGGGGAATATACTCGAGGAGAGAGACACAATAATTATTATTCCTTCTCTGCCGCACCGGGCTCTATTCTGGAAGCAATTAAACTTCTCACATTCACATATACCTGTTACGGTTCGAATCTAATCTTGGTTCTGTTATAACCGAACCGGTTCGTATACAATATTGAATGCTGTTTTTGCCAATTTAGCACCATTAGTCACGCTGATCAGAATTGGTTTTTATGGAATCTGGACCAGAATTTAGTGATCTTTCTAATGGTCCACTCGTTAACATTGCTAACCCGCTGCATAGTCAAATTACCGATTAATTGGAAACGCTCTAAGACGCGTCAGAGTATGTGACATTTTCAGAAGGAAAAAACATTCTGAGGTTAAAACTAATTAAACCATTGAAAAGATCGCTAAATTCCGGTTCAGATCCAATAATGATCAATTTCGAATTGGCTAGATTCATGGTACTTCATTGGCGAAAACCATATACAATATTATAAACGAACCGGTTCGGTTATAAATAACAGAACTAATTGTAAAATTAAATCCGAACCGTAACATACCTATACATACAGCACCACGTACCAGCAAGCTCCCATAGCTTTCTCTCCTAATATTCACATTTTACAAATAACAGACACAAGCTGCGGAAGATCCAGAATCCAAAGGGGTTTTCCCAGTCTACAATTAGAGCATTTGCATCTGTGTACGGGTAGCCTACGACTTCATGGAAGTTCTAATCTCATCTCATCGCGCTTTTCATCCGTACTCAAAACTAGAGATATATACTCCGTCCATCCATGCTGGTAGACAGAATACAGTACGCTCATCGTCCTAACCCTAACTCATTTTGGGATGAGGCATTTGGCAAAAGATAAAACAATTTAGTGCCTTTGTTCAAACAGGAAACCGCGATGAATGCAGAGGATCCGGAAACTATGTGTAAGCATAACACGTGAATGCAAACAAGGTTACCCCGGGTATACAGATTGGTATGGGTATGGATAATTGAAATGCGGGTAAACTTGGAATTTGCAATTTATTCTACATAGTCCTAACGGAGTGGTGGTACGCATGCATTGATTGCGGTATATTTTTTTCGCAGGGCAATATGTAGGAAATAAGGAATTAAAGTACCTACTCATTGGTTCCGGGATCTGGTCTGGCATGTACCTATCCGCATTTGCCGGTGGTACAATGGGACGTGAAGTGAATGACGCCGAGGCGCTACATGAGAATTAAATTATTTCTATACCTGCGCATACGTTGTAAATGTATCGTTAACTTGTATCAGCTTTCAACGAACAAAAACGAGACTGACAAAATTGTTCAATTTTGGCAATTCTGTTCTTTAGCCAGTATGCGTTGTAAACTTAATTCAAAATTCCGATTGAAGTATCCATTCCCATTGTTTACTTTATTAAACCCATTATATTTTCAAATATCCGAAGTTTTGCAGTACAGAGAAAGCCAGAATGAAATCTGGAAAAAGCATTCGAACTTGGAACTCTGTTGTGTAAACAATTAGTTGAGTTCAATACAGTGGATATCAAAACGATAACCACTTAACATTTTAACATTCACTACCCCGTCTCACTCAAAAAGAACCTGAAATGTGTTTTATTGACATTGGTTCAGTGAATTTACTCCGTACTGGAGTTTTTCTTCAATAGCATTGACAGCTACTCAAAGGTTTTGTTTGTTGTTTGCCAACAGGGTTCTGTGGAATCGTAAAATAAGTCAAGTGGAGTCTTGCTGAGTTGAATCGAAGTTTTGGAATATCTACTGATTCTGAATTTTAAATTCGTAGGAGCTGAAGCTGAGTTGAAAACTCCTTGATATATGCTGTATTACGTTATTGCTTAAGGATTATCGAAATTCCTTCTAATTAAAGACTCCACAAAAAACGTTTTATGACCCCGCTAAAATTTAAAATAGATTTTACTACTAGGAAGCAACGTTTTTTACATTAAAGTGATAATTGAAAACATGAACATGATTTGGGAAACACAGTCTCTTAACCAAAATTTGACGCTCTTTCTAATGGTAATACTAATTTTTTAGTATGAACATTAAATAGGGCTTGAATCTTGAAAATGAGTGTAGAGTAACGAGTATTTGAAAATTCTCTTACAGATTAAAGAAGATGTGGTTAACGTAAAGGTTACTATTGCAAATATCGTCAAATTCTGGTTTAGAAACTGTATTTTTTAAATCATATTCATATTCGTAAATATCATTTGCTTGAACTAATCTCCTATGTATAACTATACAACCCTATCAATGAGTACTGGTTGGATATCCATATAATTCATGTTTGAGCTATTTTAATTGCATAAGAAGAAAGCATTATTGCGATCAAAAGCACTGATGTTGGTTGGACACAAAAGCAAAAATGTGGAGAAGAAAAGAGAAAAAGATTATTGGCGGTGTGTTTAATAATAAGTCTTTCAAAACCGATGAGAATCATTCAATTCATTAAAAATAGGAGCTGTTTCGAGGGTTCGGAGGGTACTTACTATGCTTAATGATCAAAAAGCTGAATCTTGGATTCTGTGATAAACCGTTACAACTATATAGATAGAGTTTTAAATGGCGGAGCCCATCTGACCCATTTGCGATTTGTAAATGACTTGTATCAGCCATAATAAAGAAATAGAACTGCTATACTGTACATACCTATTATAGATTTAGGCATGAATGCATTGATTGTAGTCTAGGAATAAGAATAAACAAATAGGATAAATTCCTTCTAAAGCACTAATTCCGCTTGAATGACGCGATTATTCTTCCCAATGGCAATTAATAACATTGTAGCCATATAAGCATAGTAAAATTGCTCTCCAGTTTCCAAATTGAATAGAATAGAGCTATAGGGAGTACAGAGTAGATGCAGATTTAGCTCCTTACGAAGTCGCTAGGTACTTCTGAAGAAACGACTCTTCCAAGCTTATCGTAGACACGAGTGCGTTCCATATCGATTTTTGGCTTCGCATCTTGTAAATGTTTTTGTCTCAAGACGCGGAGACTAGTACTTTACTATTATGTGTATTATCACGGACTTTGTGCAGAACTACAAAATACATCTCAACTCATCTCTTGACATCTATTTTCCCACAGTTTCATCTGATACTCTATTTTTACTTTAATACAGACTCCTTCACGAGGCACGGAAGAACAGGAAGTCATTTCTTGACCTCCATCTTGAGAACAGACCTGAAACGTTGTGCTGTAAGCGAACAATGCTATATCTCAATTTCGAACTAAGTATTGTAGTGGTTCAGTGCTTCGTGCTATATACATACATATCTCTCAAGACAGAGCGTAGTGTCCGGTCGGATTGACCTCATCGGCTGGCGTGATTGGTCGTTTCGTCGACCACAATTCGACGCTGTTGTTTCGAATTGTAGCCTTTTGCGCTTTTGCAATGGGTTGTGTGCAGGCGCGGGTTGCGGAATTACGGCAAGAAATAATAAATCCAAAAAAAGGATGCATTTATCACGATTTTTAACTTTAAGAATAACGAATTAAAAAAAAGTGTATTATAAAGCATTACATTACAAAATACTGGTTTGCCTGGGGGAGAAGGAATGTTAACCCTCGACCATGCCAAGACCCACGCCTGACCGCCGCCAGATTTACTGATGATGAGTCACTATGCTTTGAAAAACACGGCATAGGTAACAATGCCGATAAGTAGAAATGTTTTTATTTAAATGACACAGTGTAGGTCAAAGCGATCGACCTGAATTGTCCGCTACCGTTCCAAACGTGGTTAACGTTACGGGCGGAAATGGAGGTTTGATTTTCTTCTCCTTTAATATGCTGTTAGTTTTCGCTCTCCTTCCCAAAAGCACTGCCCACTCACTCTCCGCTAAGAAAAGTCCCAAATCTAATCAGAACCGAAAACTTTGTTCAGGAAAGCTACCAAACTTCAACTTGAGACTCTTTCATCCCAACCTGAATTTCCTGATCGCTAATGGACTAAATCAAGATCCAGACATAGAGTAGACTGACTTGAGAGCTGGAATTCTTATGTCGTTAAGATGTATAGCCACACTTTACCCTTTGCTGTCTCGCTATACACGGATTACGTCTAATTTCAACTATGGCTAAATGTCACACGGTAAAGTTTTGGGACGGACCGAACGACCGATCATAGAAACAATTCTCAAAGATTAGTTTGCAGAGAGCAGATATTTACACAAAACAGATATTACAGACTTTTGATGAAATTTTATTACAGTTGGATTTTTTGGAGAACGCTTTTGACAACAAACAACATAATTTCATATAAATGAACATGAACCATACGTTTTCAGATATTTGCTAAAATAATATAAATCGGTATAAAAATACGTTTATGTCTATTAGCTTTGCTGTCTCTCGTGTAATTTTGAGCATTTGAAAAAACGGAGACGGAACATGACTACGCTACCAAGAAATTGTCATTTGAAAAAGCTATACACACATCGAAACCAGGTACTGGCTTGAAGGGTACCTCTGCACCGTTCAGGAGAATAAGCGTCCTAGCATCGCGCTTTTGTAACAGTTGTTTTGTTACTTAAGATTACAGTAGTATTACTGCAATGGTATTGTGGACTGCCGGTGCTGAATTCCGGGTTTTGTTAAGTCGAGAATAAGCCACGCTGAATATGTCAGCTTTCTTTTTGTCCTATTATGATAAGACGCAGCGACAATGGGACATTAGCACTGGTTTCTAGATATCAAGATGTAGCGAGCGAGAAGGGAAGTCGATTACAATGAGAATGGACTTTGGGCTTTCACTTTCCAGCAAAGAATGATTTATCTCTCCGCACACTTTTGACCGAACAAAACCATCGGCATTGCATTATGCCGCAACTGTATTTTGAAACGACGGGAACATTAGTACGACGTGTGAATTTTGAATTTGAAGTCAATCCCACCAGTCGACTCAATATGTATCATGTTGTACTAGTGCGCTAACTTCTTTAGGAAAGATACGCGCGGAAATATCATTTGGGTTGAAAATTTAACTGTGCCGGTCAATGCGGCTTTCAAGCAACATTCCTAATATGTATAACATTTTTTATATTTTTATGGCCTATTTTACGTAACGCAGATTTGTTAAATGCAGTTATGCTATTTAGATGACCATAATAACTACCCGTTTAGAGCCTCGAATGTATTACACACGTTATACGTATAACTGTAAGCGAGTATCTGTATAAATAGAGCTGTGCATACATTATTTATAAGCTGCATTGTCTGGTGGCTTTGTATTGGGAGTGGAGGGTGGTGCGGGAGACAAAGGCGGGTCGTGTCAACTGTGGGAATCTCCGAAATCCGGGCATTCATCAAAGAGAGGACAATAAATCACTTCAGAGGCAAAGGCTCGGTGTGTGGGCTTTGGATATTAACTATTAACTCCCAGCAGGGCCCTATTGTGTTCACACACTTAATTCTTCAGTCAACTCATCAGGGTCCTTGCTGACACTCAGGCTAGGAATAGGAATTATTCAATCATTACTCAAACTCAAAAAGCTATGCATAGAGATAGTACTGTACACGTCTGTCAAAAGATTTGGATTTCAACATTATTTCCAGTAGGGAAACATGCTTCGAACTAGACACTAATTACTAATTCACTTCCATATTCAGCATATTATCAAGGAAATAAGTATCGCTGTATAAGCTTAAATATATTAATTTTAAATTTAAAAAAATCAATAAAATTAAATATTGCCAGAATAACGAGAATATGAGCTTTTCTAAAAATGAAAATTGATACCGTCTTCAATCAATCGTCTAGGAATAAGATTTTTAATCTACTCAATAGATACACATATGCATATTGTAAGTTTTTCAATTTACCAAGCTGATAAAATTGGATGACTTTCAGGTATTACGACAAAAAGGCGGCTTGGAATTTCAGATACGGATTTTAAAACGGTGGAAACGTTCTCCGTATTTTCGCGCATTCAGAATTGTCGCATTACGCCTAATCCCGCGATGCGGTGTTCGTAGCTGCGGAGCGTGTGTTTGTTTTAGGACACCAAATCCCGCCGTAGAGCAGGCGAGGGACAAGTCAGAAGCCCATCTCGAACACGTCATATTATAATCAGAGTCAGATGTTACCCTGTCGTATCAGATTACAGAATTATAGTGAAAGTAGGTAGGGTTGGGATTGGGAGCAAAGCAGCCAGTTGGTAGGTAATAATCACAGACTACTGGGTAGGGAACGTGAACTTCGTGTATGGTGTATGTAATATATAGCACGAGATCTTTGTAATAGTAGAGTGTTTAATCTGACATCTGCGTCAAGTACGACTTTTGTAGTAGTAGTAGTGTATACAGACGTACAGCACAATTCGTAGAGCACAGTGTAAATAGGTCCATTCGTAGAACACAGTGTATAAATAGGTCCATTCGTAGAGCACCGTGTAAATGATGGAGGCCCGTTAACCTAAGTAGAGCCCTATGTCAGGCGTAGAGCCCTATGCTAACGTAGCGACCTATACAAATGCGCCCTTTCACCGGTGTAGCGTAGACCTCCATGCTAACGTAGAGCCCCATACAAATCGTTGAGCCTGTTTCATCTATGTAGCGTAGAGCACCTTTCACCATTTTCATCACTACATCATCCTATCGTAAATGCCATGCATCACGTGACTTTATGTTAAATGTCAAAAAATTATCGGTAATTTTACATGCTAGATCATTTAATGTAGGAAACTAATTTCGACTCATTTACGTATTGCGTAGGCATATATAAGCCAGAGCATGTGGTTCTTGGCCTAACTCGATATTTTTTATAACGGGGCTTTTAGGGTTATACTCACCCTGAAGTCCAAAACCCGAGCACACAAGTTTGTAAACGTTTTCAAGATATTTACCGCTGACGACGACTCCTTGTAGGCCTTCAATATGAGCGAGCTCCATTTTCGTAGCAGAGCCAAATCTGCACTATTGTTTGAAGGTATATGCGCGGTGAAACGTGTCTGTCTGGACTAAGCAGCAATATCGTAATGAGAGGAAAGGGTACAGACTAACATCAATACCTAACGTCCATAGATATACTTCAGCTTAGCGTTTTATTCATACAGAATATGATTATTTTACCCAACGTTTTGAAAACGTCGAGTCCAGGAATGATTCATAAGTATACTTCAGTGTTGTATGATGTTCTTTGCTAGTAGCAATATAGGAATATACCCAAACCACCTACTTCAGACCACGTAGAGCTATGCAAAATCCTTTGAATCAAATGCATCAGTCGGACGGTGAACACATTAGATCCTTTGCCTGGAGAGTTGATATGGCCCATGGCCTAACGCTGACGTATAGCGAACTAACTCGGAAAGTTCTTCGTGGTCTCACTCCAACCATTATTTCCAGTTTGCCAACACGCAAATCATCGTGGACTCTTGAGAGGCTATTCGAGTTTGGCGATAATTTGGATCAATATTTGTCTCCACACGACTCGTATTTTCAATCGTCCGTAAAAGATTCGTGGAAAGTCGCTTCAGAAACTCGCTGTTATCATTGCCAAGAAGTTGGA
>JAQFYT010001031.1:0-18954 GCA_034694925.1 Ceratophysella denticulata
TTCCACGTTCCATTCCAGCTTTTATGAAAATGAATGAGAGCATGCATGGAAGCACAACGTTTTTGTGAATGGAATTTCGGTTTTTGAAGGCAGAGGCGAAAAGACATGACAAGTTTAGGTGAGAAATCTCGTTTCCCTTCAGTCTTTTGGAGAATAGTTCCGTTTTTTTTATTTTCGGAAAAAAAACTCAGCGCACGGCGCACAGGCGCCGCACGCCCGTGCGCCTTGGCGCACTTCGTGCGCCTATGCGACGCCTATTGCGCATAGGGAGGTTTTCCTCTATGAGAGTGAGTTAAATGGAAGATTTTTTTTTTATTATTTTTAATGTATTTATATTATGGGATTCTGAAAATATTGCTTTTTCCCCAGAGTTGTAAAAGCAGGGAGAGAGAGAAAAGTTTTGTAGAAAAGGCATTAGGGTGTGTAAAATATAATCTCCGTGGGTCGTCGTCGTCGTCGTTTTGGATAAAAATTCTGTTTTTCGGTTCTGTCAAAGTACACGAGTGGGAAGCTGTACCGCCGACGATGGTTATTAATACTCTTGGATAATTGAAAATTAGATTTTTTAAAAAAAAAATTCCTTAATTCATGTATCGCAACCGTTGTTTACAGTTTTATATTTAAGATTTCTTATTTGAAAATTGTCAAAAAATGTTCTGTATATATAAGTCAAAAGTGAGTTTTTCTCATAAATTTTTTTTTTTTGCATAGGTAAGGATGAAAGATATATATTTTACAAACTGGTGGTGGTGATTATGTTAATGAATTTAGTTTAAGGTTTGATTCTAGCTTAAAAAAAAGGCAGTCGTATTTTGTTTTTTGTCGTAGTTTTATGAAAGTGAAAGTCAAGACGATGTACCGTGTGGTGCGGTTATAGTAAGGGTTTACTTGGACTTTACTTAATCGGTTTACATAAACGTTACTTTAAGATTACAATCTATTAATTGGTTTACTATGAGTTATAAATGGGATGAGACTTTATGGAATATTTTAGATAGATATAGCATAATATAGCATTTGTAGCAGCCGGGTATTGTAGCTATATATGCCTACATAACGTCTCCATTAATTTTATTCCCCAGAAAACCCAAAACGACGACCCTCACTCACTCACCCATATACTTAACTACAAGTAGTGTCTCTTCAATCCGAATCTCTGTATTGTACAGAAAAAAGCATTTTCTTCCATTAATAGAAGCTATATACTTGTATCAGGACAGAGTCTAAATGTATGTATCTGCAAGTATGCAATCTGCAAGTCCGATTCTGTTATTTCGATAGTGTATACATTTAGGAAATTATAAAACTACTAGCGGCCCATTTGGTCATGATCCAATACAAATATAATAATTACTCAACTAAATATCGATATGGATGTTTAACCGGACGGGACGCAGGCAGGCAGGCAGACTCAGATAATACTCGTAAGGATTTTAATGTATACCCGAAGTTTTGTCTCCACTACTACTCCCGGGTAGTAGTAAACCGGAAGAGGAGACAGGGAGATGGAACTCCTGTACCATTTGTACCAAAATGTACACTGAAATGAAAGTAGATTTATGGTTTGGGGTAAGGACATGTGTGAGTTGGAGTGGAACGCTGCTTACTGCTCTTCTGTCAATAGAGGGGTTCGCTTCCTATATATATATATAGATTCTATTGAATGATACTGTGTGATTCATAGATCGTGTATTTATACCGAACATTTATGCTCATTGAACCCGCAGCAGCAGGAGTTTGTGGGGTGGATAGTGGGAATTTGTATATATGGGTATATATACGGGTTATATGCGGAGATGTGGTGGAATAAAATGTCCAAGTTATAATATCAGTAGTATGTATTGGAAACTTCTTTCCTTGGATTTTCCGGAGTTCCGTTTACAACCCAGACTTTAATAATGCATTTATAGAAAATATGCTAACTTTAGTGTATAATGTTTTTACAAATGAAATAAATGTATTTTATATATGATATAATCCAATTGGAGTTTTTTGGACAATGAAAATCTACGAGTGAGAAAGTTTTCCCTCGGTGAAAGCATTTTAGGGTAGAGAGATGAAAGTTGTTTTCATTTCATGTTGGCGCCAGTCAGTCGCCGGGGTTTCAGACAGTCCCATTACTCTCTTTTATATCATCGTCTACTGCCAACTTTCACTTTCAGTGGCGCCAGCCAGTCTGGGTACGTTCTCATTGGCTGACACTTTCTCCGCCCTTCGGACCGCCCACCGTGAGTTTCCCTACCAACGTATGTGTATGGTGAAAGTACACGCGAGAGTGGTGAAAGTACCAGTGAGCTTTTCAAGTGCTGGGGAAATTCCATTGCGGGAGATTTTCAGTGCTGCGGTGTCTGAGCCCTCGCACGGACATTCAGTCTCCGCTCGGGTTCCGGAGAGTAAAGACGCGCTTATTGTTTTTGAAAATTCTTTTGATTTGAAGACATTTGAAATTTGTAAATTCAATAAATAGGATAATGGTGGAAGGGTATAGAACAATAGTGAAAGGCTGGGTCACTTGGTTTTCTGGGATTAATACAGACCGGCCACCTGAATATTTAAAATAATTCTTAATTTTTTGTTTGAAATTTAAAAAATTTTTTTAACTTTTTTGAAAATTGTAAATAATTGGTATTTTATTTAGGGTTTCCATTAATTTTTCATGTATTAATTTTAAGTGATATTATTTACATGGAAATATTTAGTTGAAAAGTTGTGCACAGGAATTTGTAATTATTAGTTTCAAATTTAAATGGAGTGAAAGTCTAAATTAAAAGTGAAAGTGCAGGTTTATTTGAAAAAAAAAGGTATAAACAGCATACTTATTAAGTAGCATAGTGTAATACGACATGTAGTAGCTTACAAAGTGGACATGGCAAGAAATAAATGTTTTATGTAAGGTTAGGCCTTAAAACGGAATTAAGAAAACAAATTTTGACTGAGACAAAAACATAATGTGTGTAATTAAGTTTATTTCCGGATATAGTTACAAAACTAAAGTACACACAATTTACATTTACAAAAAATTACACGGAGAGTATATTTAATTATTTAAATAAAAATCTGGTTATGACTACTAATTTTAAATTGATTTTTGAATTTTTATTTTACAGATGAACGTGTGTAATATGATGACAACATTGACAATCAAATAGACCACGGAAAGAAAACCTTAGGAAAGACTAAAGAAGGCGTCGTGTGGGTTTTGAGCTAACCACCACCGCTCGAGTGTCGAGAAGCCAAAGAAATATTTTGAAAATTGGCAATCTTAAAAATTTTTTAAAATTACAAAATTACAAAAGTTGAATTGACTGTGAGAAGAAGTCTCAAAAAACATGGCCCTTTCATTACGTATAAATATAATTGAAAAAAGTGTTACCAAAACTCTACAATTTGATCCATCTACAAATATTTTTGATGCTTGTAAAGTTATACGTGACAAATGCTCGGAATTACCGGATTTAGGACAACGTAAGTATATAAAACATAAAAACTAGTGAACCTAACCTATCAAACGGAGCATAAACGGTTCTATACAAATAATTAGTTTTTGTATTAAAGTACTTGGAAATTTTAATTAAATTGAACGGCTTATAAAGGCGCTTATACATGTGCACTTTTAATTACAAATTTACTTTATTGCATTAATCTATAAGATTAGTTTAATGGAATTTATATACACAAACCGCGTGGGTACATATGCGTTATACTAAGCTACCATTTAGTAATTTAAATAAATAATTAAAACTATATTTTAAAATTGTATGTATATTAGCAAAAGACTATGGTTTATTCTTGGCTGGTGAGGTGTATGGGAGTGGAGCATGGCTCGAGCCCGGGAAAACATTGGATTATTACTTACTTCGTAATGGGGATACGATTGAATATCGTCGTAAAATGCGGATCCTTAGGGTACGTACCCTGGACGGAGCACACAAAACAATGCAAGTTGATGATAGTCAAAATGTAACTAATCTCATGGTTGTTATTTGTACTAAAATGGGTGAGTGGATGGAATTTACTTGTAAAAAAAATTCAAAAATTCAAAAAGCAGGCTGAATTAATTGATTTCAATGTTTACGATTTTTAAGGAATCACGAATCATGATGAGTATAGTCTTGTTCGGGAATTGATTGATGAGAATGATATAATGAATCGTTCGGATAATTATGGGACTCTGACACTCCGGCGTAAAAAGGAAGAACGTGAAAAGGATGTTAAAATGGATCAATTAAGAAAGAAATTAAAAACGGATGATGAGAGTGAGTTCAACCTAACCTAACCTTTTTTTAACTTAATTTTAAAGAGATTTGTATATTTCCATTGTTGGAATATAATATTGGCATTGAGAGATATGAGTTGGTGTAGTTGGTAGTGTAACAAACTTAATATGCTGGGTGACGGGTTCGAATCCTGGCTACAATTCCTTAAAAATTGAAATTATTTTAATTATATTTATACAGTGAATTGGGTTGATCACACAAAGACACTCCGTGAGCAAGGAATAGAAGAGCATGAAGTATTATTGCTGAGAAGAAAATTTTTCTTTTCGGATCAAAATATTGATGCACATGATCCAGTACAATTAAATTTACTTTATGTCCAAGCCCGGGATGCTATCCTGGATGTAACACATCCAGTTACACAAGACAAGGCATGTGAATTTGCTGGAATACAATGTCAAATACAATTTGGAGATTATAACGCGGCTAAACATCGACCTGGGTTTCTAGAGTGAGTTATTTTTAATTTACGGCGCTTATACGCTTTAAATTTGGCGACGTTTTACCCGGACGACGTTTTACCCGGGGGGAAAATGGGTATATAATGGGGTTAAATGTATACAAATTTTCATTTTTTTTGGGGCGCCAAATTTGGATATTGTTAAAATGGTTAGATATGGGTAAATTAGTTGATTTTGTGAGCTAAATTTTAATTCTATTTTTGTAAAATGGGTAAAATAGTTGATTTTGTGCGCCAAATTTGAATTGGACAAATTGTGAAATGGGTAAAAATGGGTAAAATAGTTGATTTTGTACGTTAAAGAATTGGACAATTGTAAAACTGGTTAAAATAGTTTGATTTCTTTATTTTTATCTTTTGTTATTTGTGTCTTTTTGCCACGTGTCTCATTTTGGATTCAATTTTGAACTGGCTAGGTTTTTAATTCAGTTTTTTAAAACGCTTGAGGTTTTCCCGGGGAAATTCTATGTACATCTTGCCAAATTTTTAAATTTCCCCCCATTTCCCGCCACCTAATTTTACCCACCCCATTTACCCCGGGTAAAATTGCGTAAAATTGAGTAAAAATTCAAAATATTAGACTCTAATTTTCCTAAATTTCCAATACAGTTTAAAGGAGCTCGTCCCTGCCTCATATGTAAAAGTAAAAGGAATTGAAAAGAAAATTTATCTCGAGCATCGGAAACACGTTGGGACTTCTGAAGTTGATGCAAAAGCATTATACACAAAAACAGCACGTTCCCTGGATACATATGGAGTTACATTTTTCCTTGTCAAAGAAAAAATGCCAGGAAAAAATAAGCTTGTTCCTCGATTACTTGGAGTTACAAAAGATTCCGTACTCCGTCTTGATGAAAGGACAAAGGAAATATTAAAAACATGGCCACTAACAACTGTCCGCCGATGGGCCGCGTCACCAAATACATTTACTCTGGATTTTGGAGATTATTCAGATCAATATTATTCCGTCCAAACCCCCGAGGGGGAACAAATTGCACAATTAATTGCGGGGTATATTGATATCATTCTGAAGAAGGTGAGTAAATTTGACCTTTGACCTGGTATTTGACCTTTGACCTGACTTATTTGATCTCTGATATATATTTGACCTCTGAAATATATTTGACCTCTGATATATATTTGACCTCTGATATATTTGACATTTGACCTGGATATTTGACCCTGTTTGACCTTTGAAAATGCTCTCATTTCCATAGAAACAAGCCAAGGATCATTTGGGTATTGATGGGGATGAGGGTTCGACGCTGGTTGAGGAAATTGTATCACCTTTCCAGGCTACAACAATGCAACGTCAACCATCCAATAAAGCCACGCCCATTGTCACAGACTCTGTCGCCAAACCCGCCGTCATTCAAGCTGGACCAGAAGGTATAATTTCAGTCATCAGTAGTGCCTATTTCGTAGCTCGAGACGCACGTTTTATTTTTTGTGTAATTAGAAATTAGATTTAAGTTTGATATTTAGTTTTGTTTATTTTGACATTTTCGTAATTATTTTGTATATAGGTATAAATCAAATACATACGGGTCATTTACAGAGTGCCCAATTCACAACACTACGGGGTTCTCTAGATGTCGCACATAGTCCTCAGCCTTCGGTAAGATTTTAATTTTTAGTCTTATGTCATGCCTTGGTTTAGTTTCTGTTAATTCTTAGAATTTTATATGCTTGATTATTTTTTAAAATGGTATTTCACGGACATGTATCAGAATTCAATACGATAGACTATAAGAAACATATAGTTTTTCGGGTTTAAATTTGACAAAAAAACATCATAAAACCTAACCTAACACATGGGAGTTATTATCAAAATATTCCCGAACTCCAGCAATCAGCGAGCGTCTAACCTAACCTAACCGAACTTCAAATGTAACCATATTAAACGAGTCAAATAAGTCAGCGGTGGCGTCTGTAGCCGTTGAAACCTGGCACAAAGGCTGAACACGGGTTTTTCGGATATCAGTTCTACAAACCTAACCTAACTTTAAACAATTCTAACCATATTAAACGGGTCAAAATAAGTAGCGTGAGCGTGAGCGTTAAAGTGCCGAGGCGGTAAAAAAGCGGAATATGCCGCTCTGGCGAAATGACTGTTGGCAAAAAAGACTGGTTTTCGGTGGTTTTTCGGATATCAGTACCAAATTCTTGAGCGTTGTCTTTATATTGCCCTGGGGAATCCGAGATATTTAAAATCTACAATTACAAGGTTTTTAAATACATGTTTGTTAGTTCAATTCAATTACTTTATTCGCGGCGTGGAATTAACGAAAGAATTCAAAAAATTTATTCGAATTTATTCAACAAAATCAAGTGTTGTACGCAATGTAAAAATTTATATATTTTGGTATATGGCTAAGACTTAATTGGAATACAAAAAATTCTAAAAATTATTCTTTTTCTAAATGCATGCTTCCTTAACTTGTGCTATATGGACTAATTTTGACTTTTATCAAAGGTCGGAGAGTAGGTCAAATATCTTAAACTTTGTTTGCTTGTATTTCTTCAAAATGATGTTTAGTATGCCAAATAACTTGAATATTTTTAATTTTTGTACAATAGATTCAGAGAATTCAGGAAACGGAAACAATGTCACGGATCCAGAGATCATTGTTGACTGGTCGTGAGGCTGTGGCAGGGGCTGAGAAATATTTGGACTCACCATTTAACCTACCGCCCCTAGGGAATGATCCGGTGAGTACTTATCGTCTACGATACACTCGGGTTACAAATTACTCGTGAATTTGTATTACCTTCCATGTATTTTCTGTGGCTTAAATACTTGTCAATTTCTTCTTTGCTTAAAACTGTCGTCCCTGCATGATATGTATACTTTTGAATTTTATTTTACCTTATTAACTTTAACAACTAAACAAATTCATTTAACCTAACCTAACCCAACCTTAACTTTTAACGAGAATTAAAAACGAAATGAACTTAAAACAGTACGAATTTAAGTATTACGTAGTTCATTAACACAAAAGTTCCATTAACCCATGTATTAACGTGAATTCTAAACTAATTTATTAAAATTAAACTGTATATTTCTAAATATACGATTAACGGTATTTTTTCTAATTTTTTTGTATGAAAATTGTCATTTAAATAAAGCGGCGCGGTGAGTTTAATTTTCAGAATTTTTTTTTGTATTTCAGCGACTAATTTTTTGTACGTTTGTATCCAATTTGCATGTAAATAAACTGTATGTATTCCTTTGTGTTTATCTCTGTCGTTTTTTCTGTTTCTTTTTCGTATGCATGTGCATCTCCCAAGTTCTTCGCCTATGACGACTATTGCATGATATTCTTATTTCAACTTTATTTCACGTTAATTTCAAAATTTCAAAAAAAAATCCAAAAATTCCAAACACACGTTCATATAAAAAAATACCACACAATTCTACAGGCCTCACAGAAATGGAAAGAGACACAAATCCATTCAAAACGCTCAAATGTCCAAACACAAGTTGCTGCAATGAATGCTTCTGTTGCACACCTCGTTACATCAACGGATGAGTTTGATTCGGGTACTGTCTTGGATGAAACCACGAGTGCATTATCAAGTGGGTTACCGGAAGTTGCGAAAGATGTACGGATGCTGGCTGCATTAATGGATGAGACTGGGGATAAATTAATTATGGCTACTAAAAAATTATGCACCGCATTCAGTGAGTTACTTAATACTGCTGAGCCAGGAGGGGGGAATAATAAAGAGGTGAGTTTTTTTATAGAAATTAGCGTTAAATTTAGATTAGGTTAGGTTAGCATATTATATAAGGGTTCCATATAGGTAATATATGATATGGAATTCTCTTAACCTCTTGAGCCCCAAGTCTGAATTGACCCAAACAACGGCTACTAAGGTCCAAGGCAAGAAACGTATTTCGCCAAATGGCCCCCAAGCGCTGTAAACAATAACAAACGCCATATAGGCCAAGCCAGAGAAATCCAAAACAAGCCCATGCGCCCATCTTAGCAACCGCCCAGTACAGATTTGAAAATACACGGAAATTTGGGGGAGCAGGGGCATAGTTTTTAGGAATACATCTATATGCGTGTATTGGGCTTCAGGGGATATTTAATGGAATACACGTGTATGTGTGTGTTGGGCTTTCAATAGGGTTCTTGAACTCGATATACACGTATTCTTGTATTGGGCGTAAAGGGGTTGTTGTCACGGGGAATACACGTATGCATGGGGCTCAAAGGGTTAAGAATTTCATATATGTTCCGCACGTTCCACTACGTGGGTTAATATGCCATAACCCATAACGTCAGTCAGACGCTAATAAAACGTCCAAATATTCCTCAAAATTCAGAGTAATTAACTCTGGCGAATCATTTTTTTGACATTTCCGGCATATTGCATGTGTTAGATTTATAACCGTATATTTTTCGTATATCCATAATATATGTCACGATGTGACACTCTGTAATTAAACACTTATTGGAATCTATATATAGGATTATATTGACGTTTTTGGGAAATTTTCATGACATGTCATTGAAATTTCACTGATTTTCGTATTAACCGTTCTACTGTATAATCATATTGGAACTAATTTCATTTTCTAATTTCATTTTATTTCTACAAACGTTTCCAGCAGCCGCGTCAGAGTTTATTAAGTGCAGCGGGGAGGGTTGGGGATGCCTCGAGGGCACTCTTGAATACAATTGAGGAAGGTGATGAGGCACAGGATGTTTTACTCGTACTTGCCAAAGGTGTGGCTAATTCTGCGGCCAAATTAGTTGTACAAGCTAAACAATGTGCGGGGAGTATTGAGGACTCTGGACAAAAGGAAGAAATTATTTCAGCCGCGGCGTCAACTGCTCTATGTGCTTCTGAACTTGTAGCTTGTGCTAAAGTTGTGGCCCCGACGGTAAGTTTTAATTTTTTGATGATAAATTTGGAGTTTTGATTTTTTGCAGGAAATATATTGCAGTAAATTTATAATTAATTTGTATATTCATAGATAAACAATGATCGTTGTCGGGCAGAGTTGATGGGTGCAACACGGAGAGTTGCACAAACCGTAGAGTCTGTTCTATCAGCATGTAATAATTCAACGGCAGACAAGGGTCGGAAAATTGACCTACAATCTGCTGCAAGGGAAGTCTCGGATTCACTCAATCGTCTACTTGATCATATTAGGTTCGTATATTACATTTGTACAATTACTGGAAATTTGAATTTATACAAAAATTGTGGTCGGTAGGTAACCTAACCTAATCTAACCTAACCTAACCTTTGCAGACCCGCCTCTCGTCATTCTGTCCATGAAAATTTACAAGAAGGTGCTGTTGATACTATATTAGTAGCAACGGATAAGATCATGACAAGTGAGGATTCGGCTGATATGGTCCGACAAGCCCGGATCTTGGCACAAGCTACTGCACAATTAATAAATGCAATTAAAGGTGAAGCTGAGAAAACACCGGATTCGGATTTACAAAGGAAATTAATTGCTGCTGCTAAAGTACTGGCTGAAGCGACGTCAAAGGTAAAAGTATATTTTGATTTTATATGCTTATGCTTAACTTGTAGAATTTCAGGAATATTCAGGTATTTTTGGGTTATATTATGGTTGATATGTTTTGATGGGTACGACGGATATATTCGGATTGGGCTATGCGTCGTTGAACTGAATATACGTATATATTCGTATTGGGCTAATAGAGAGCGTTCGATGGAATACGGCTATATTCGTATTGGGCCGTCAGCGTATCACGACAATTCATAGCGAGCCCAATTCATAGCGGCGACAATTCATAGCAGCGACAATTCATAGCGGCGACAACTCATGGCAGGCCTAATTCATAGCGGCGATGACAACTCATAGCGGCCCAATGCCCAACTCGTGATATGAGTAGTTAGTGGCCGTCAGTGTTGCAGAACTGAATACGCATATTGGGAAATGGAGAGCGTTCGAAGGAATATATACGGATATTTACGTATTGGGCTGGCAGGGTCGTTTTTTGGGCTACAGCATAGGGTGATACTGGGAATACACGCATATCTACGTATTGGACTGTCCAGGGTCGTTGAAATGGATACGCATATTTCCGCACAAGAATGGGTTTAAAATATATGCCCGATTTTAACTTGAGATTAATTTATATGCATTAATATAGCTGGTTGAGGCCGCCAAATCCTGTGCATCGAATCCGACCCAATCCTCGAGTCAGGATATGTTACGTCAAGCAGCCCAAGATTTGAGAGATGCTACAAATGTAGCTGCTGATGGTGCAGTACAAAGAAAAGGTTTGAGACGTCTCGAGTCATCTGCCAAAAATGCTGCAAGTGCTGCTGCACAATGTATTGCATCTTCACAGAGTGCAAGTCCGAATTGTCCTAATTCTACTACCCGGGAAGCAATGTCTGCGGATTGTCGGTGAGTTTTTGATAGGTTTATATGTTAGGTTAGGTTAGGTGCCATATGCCAATATAGACAATTAACGGACGGTTTGAATTCCATAGAGCCGTTGCTGATACGATCCCAGAATTGGTGTCTGCCGTAAAATCTTCATTACAGACAAGTGATGAGAGTTCACAATTGGTTTTAATGGAAGCAGCCGATAAGTTTCTTGAGCCTTCATTATCTTTGGTTTCAACTGCCAAGAATGCCTGTAGTTTTATTGGTGACGGAGCCACGTCACGTCACTTAACTACAACATCTCAGAAATTGGCTGTTGAATTGGTTGAATTACGTACAGCAGTTGATCGTATGAGGGCAGATTCTGGATTAAATAATCAACCTCGGAGACAAATTGATTCAGCTGCTGAGAAAATCCGGGAAATTAAAGAAGAAATTGTTGGTTGTCGGAGAGCTGCTGGGCGGGGTGAATTGAGACCATTACCCGGGGATACTTCAGCAAATTCTGTACAGAAATTAATGTCGGGTATTCGGAAAGTACATAATTGTACGGATCAATTGGTTATATCTGTAACTACTGCTGATAGTGCTTCTGCTACAGCATCTGCACATGGGTTGGCTTCTGGGTTGAGTTGGTTAGTGCAAGCCTCAAGGGCTGTTGCTGTTACTGGTGGGGACCCTGGGAGAGTACTGTCAGCAACTGAAGAGACACTTGAGCGTTGTTGGGTACTTTTAAGGGAATCGGGGGCCGTGATTTCGTCGAATATTCAGCAACATGAAAAGGAAATGACACTCGAGCCATTATCAAAATCCGTGCATGAATCTTTGATTAAATTACAAAATTCTCTCCCTGGTCAGGCTGAGATTGAAGATGGAATACAATTAATTAATAATTGCAAGTTTGAAAAGTCACGTGGTAATAAGAATTACGGTCAATTACAATCAGAATTACAAGAAATTTCGAATCAAGTCACGGAATCAGCGACAAATATTGTTCAAGTATCCAATGACCCGGCTGAACTCGGAGTTCAATCTACAAATTTCAGTGGAAATACAGTAAAATTAATTCAAATCGGGCAACAATTGGCTGGATTACAAGAAGACGTATTACGTGATGAAATTCTGATTACACTCAAGAATGTTTCAATTGTCACGAGTAATTTACTATTGGTCGCCAAGAACGTTTCATCCCACCCTGATGCAAGCTCTCGGAATCAATTGAATGCTGCTGCAAGGGCTGTGAGCGAATGTTTAAATTCTCTAATTAATGTCTGCTCCTCGGCTGCACCTGGGCAAAAGGAATGTGACAATGCTGTTAGGCGGATACAAGCACTGAAACCATTATTGAATAATCCTTCAGAACCTCTGAATAATTCTTCATATTTTGATTGCCAGCAAATTGTAGTTGAAAAATCCAAATTACTCGGTGATAGTATGACTGGAATTGCAAATTACGCCAAGGAAGGGAAATTGGATGAATTTGGGGTTTCTGTAAATTTAGCGGCGGAGGCTGTTTGTGGATTAGTTGAGAGTTCAGCGCAAGCGGCTTACCTACTCGGTGCGGGGGACCCAACATCGATATCTGGCCGACCTGGATTAATTGATATTTATTCAATTAATCAATCGACTGAATTCATTAAATCTGCATGTAATACGCTGAATAATCCAAATGTTAGCCAACAGCAAGTATTGAATGCTGCTACGACGATTGCAAAGCATACTTCAAGTTTATGTAATGCATGTCGTAGTGCAGCGGATCGTACCAATGACCCAACAACAAAACGTCAATTTGTACAAATGGCTAAAGATGTTGCCAATTCAACGGCAGGATTAGTTCAAGAAATTAAAAATTCCAACTCTGTCCCACCCGCAAGTCAATCATTGATTAAATCAGTCAATTCCCTCGTCAATTATGCCTCACAACCGGAATTTGGATCAATTTCTGCTAAGATAAGCCCAAAAGGAAGATTAACTCAAGAGAGTATTGTTAATTCCGGGAGAAATGTTATTGAAGGTAGTTGTTCAATGTTACAAGCTGCTAAAAGCCTAGCAATTAATCCAAAAGATCCACCAATATGGCAACAGTTGGCGATGCATTCAAAGCAAGTCTCAGATTCAATCAAGAAACTTGTAACGGGACTAAGAGAAAAAGCACCGGGACAAGCACAATGTGAAATTTCTATACAGAAATTGAATGAATTATTAAAACAACTCAATCAAGCTTCATTAAATGCTGTTTCATCTAATTTGGGTCAACGGAAAGATAATAGTCTTAGTGGGTTCGTGCAGAATGCCGAGAATGGGCTACGCACAGCTGAAGAATTTATTGAACCATTAAGAAGAGCTGGAAGGGCTGAGGCTGAGAACCTTGGGCATCAAGTTAATTCAATTGTTTCAATTATTGAAATACTTACTGGGAATATTATTGGAGCTGCATCTAATATACTTGAAACTAAAGAACAAGTTAATTTACTTGAACGTTCAAAAACTGTACTCGAGTCTGCACTTCAATTTATATCTGCTGGGAAGGATTCTGGAGGGAATCCAAGGGCTGTTACACTACATAATGAACTGGATCTTTCAGCGCAGGTAAAAATATTTTGAATTTTTTAGATATTTATACCAATTATGCAGACCTTTTGACCCTTATCTGACCTTTTGACCTTTACCTGACCTTTTGTTTTGTACCATTTCTCTAGTGCTTCCAAGAAGGCCTGGATGATTTGAAATCAAGTCTTCAACGGATTTCATCGGGTGCTGGGGGACTAGTTGCTTCAATTTCTGACTCAATTGCTGCATCAATGGTTAAATTGGATCAACAAAATTTTGTTTCTACCGGGAATGAGACTTTTGTGGATTTTCAAACTAGGGTGAGCTAACTTTTTTAGCATATTCGGGAATTGTTTCAACCACCTCAAGTTAGGTGTTTTTACCCGGGGAAAATGGGGGAAATGGGGGTTAAAACATGGATATAATATGGGTATAGAGTTAGATACCATGATACCAATTTTACATTTTACCTACCCTGATCTGATAACCATTTACCCCATTTTACCCACTTTGATTTGATACCCATTTTCCCCATTTTACTCACCCTTAGTTGAAACCCATTTTCCCCATTTGACCCACTTTGATTTGATACCCATTTGACCCAATCCTGATCTGATACCCATTTCCCCCGTTTTCCCCAACCCTGATTCGATTATACCCATTTTCCCCATGCTGGGTATTTTCCCCGTAAATTTCAAATTTAATTATAATATACCCTGTCATAATATAGATGGTCAGTTCCGGGAAAGAAATTGCACGTTTATGCCAAGAAATTGTCTCAAAATCCAGTCACGACGTGAGTCAACTCTCGCAATTATCCTCAGACTTGTCACATTATTACATTCAATTGGCTGGGGATGCCCGGGGTGCAGTTGCGACAACAATAAGTCCAGATATTGGGATACGTCTCCGTTGTGGTGTCCAGGAATTGGGTCGTGCTGTTATTGATCTTGTACGATGCGGTGGAGCTGTTGTATTCAGTCCAAATGACTCATTTACACTAAGAGACTTGTCGGATTCAAACAGAATTGTATCAGAGAAAGTATCGGATATATTAGCTGCACTTCAGGCTGGCTCACGTGGGACACAGGCTTGTATTAATGCGGCATCAACAGTGTCTGGGATTATTGGGGACCTGGATACTACAATCATGTTTGCTACGGCGGGGACTCTGCATGCTGACGGGGGTGAGACTTTTGGGGATCATCGTGAAAATATTATTAAAACTGCTAAAGCTGTTGTGGAGGATACCAAGACACTCGTGGCGGGTGAGTTTGTAAATTTGTATTTTACGTTTTTAATCGTTTATATCTTTTCGTGTATATCTTCAAGTGCTTTGGTTTTGACCGCTGCTGGTATAATCACAGAGATATTTGAGCAATTATTGGTTGAGAGGCTTGCATATGGATGAGATGCAATATCACAACACGGTAACTTTGACTGGTTTTTTGACCGAGATCTTTGGTATCAACCCCAGCTGGCTTTGTCACAGTTTTGACCACTGGTATCTGATGAGATATGTTTGATGCTTGAACGTGTAGGTTTTTGAGATACTTTGGACCGTTGAGATACGATTGGTCATTGAAACTTTTGGTATTTCAAACGCTGGCTTTTGATTCGGTCACAGTTTTGACCGTTAAGGTTTTTACTTGCACCGCATTGAGCTACGATTTTGGTATATATCTTTTTATATGGTATCATCGAAACTTATTGACCTTTATCTCAAATATACATCCAACCTAACTAGTAATACTTTTGGTATTTCAAACGATTGACACCATATTTGACCGCTGGGTTTTTAACTGGCGTATGAATACTGGTATACCAGCTTTGATGGTCAAAGTTTGAGGGTATATCTGGCTAGCTTTCATGGTCAAAGTTTTTACAGCTGGTATAATCTGAGATATTTTGTCCTTTTTTGAGAAGCTTTGCACGGTTGAGATAAGATATATCACTGTAACTTTGAGCGCGTGATCGGTAAAATTGAATGACATTTGGTATATCAGCGTTCTTAGATGTTACTTGCGATATGATTTGGTATCATCAATCACACAGATACTTTGACAGTTTTTACGGATAACGGGAATGTTATCCATACTTACTATGGCTACCTTTGGTATCTCAAATACAGTTTTGACCGTTGGTATAATCTGGTTGAGATACGGTCAATTATTGGTATCACAGAGAATCTGAGAAACACTTGGTCATTATTGTTTTTGACTTGTCGGATGATATACGAATTCTATCTCACTTGGCATTCGTCGAGACTATATGACCACTCATATGTTTGAAATATATAGTTTTGATGTTATAATCTATAGTTTTGATGGTCACATGTTTTACAGCTGGTATAATCTGAGACAGTTTGTCAATTGCTTTTTTGAGATACCTTACACGACACGGTTGAAATACGATTAGTCACTTTGGTATCATCACATATAGGAACTTTGACCGAAACTTTGACCTTTTCCAATCTGGTATATCTTTGGTATCTCAAAACGGCTTTGATATGGTCATAGTTTTGACGTATTGGTATTTGAAACACACTACTGCTGGTCACAGTTTTGACCGGCATGGTAATCTGAGATATGGGACCGTTTTTGAAATGATACTTTGTACTGTTGAGTTATACGACAGGGTAACTTGGGTTCATCGAAACATTTCTACGTTTTACGAATAACTGGTATTTGGTATCTCAAACACCAGCGCTAGATTTGCTTGTCAATAGTTTCACCTATATGGTATCTGAAATACACTACCGCGCTAAGCAGGTCACTGACCGCTATGGTATAATCTGAGATACGTGACCGTTTGGTTTGGTATCACAGAGAAGTTGACCGTAGTTCCCTTTGAATACTTTTGACCATTTACCGGATATATTTTGACCCATTCACTTTTGTATAATTTTTAATAGGAGCCGCCTCAACTCAGGAACAATTAGCACTGGCAGCCCAATCCGCTGTCTCAACAATTGTACAATTATCCGAAGCTGTTAAATTTGGTGCAGCGAGCCTTGGTTCAAATAATCCAGAATCCCAAGTCATGTTAATTAATTCTGTACGGGACGTTGCTGCAGCATTATACGACTTGATTCATTCAACTAAATCTGCTGCTGGGAAAGGGAGTAGCGATTCTTCAATGATTCAACTCAAAGAGTCAGCAAAGGTAAGGGTAGTTAATGCCATGAATTGCTATTGATTTATTAGCACCATGCACTGAATAGAGTAATTTAGAATATTATACGCAATTACGGAAACTTCTGAGTAAGTCCAGGTATGCTGACCAAAACTGGAATTTTGATTGACCGTGTGTTGTGTAATGTGTGGCTCGGAGTATAGGTGACGGCACCATTGACCTCCCTGGAAACAGATGACCTCATTGATCAGCTCGGCATACTATTCCCCAAAAAATCCAAGCCTACGGACTCTCCAACAACAGTCACTACTGCACAATAAAATTTAAATATTATTGGAACCCATATATTCATTGACCTTTTATGACCTTTTCTGCATATCAAAATTCTATTAATGTTTCTGTCATTATCTTTCAAAATACGTCTTTCTCCAATTACATTTACAGTATTGTTTTGAGCTTTTCTTTAACCCGAACGATCGATGTACTCAGTCAATAAAATTAAACCACTCAAAAATTTAAGTTTCGAAATCAAGCGACACTAGTTTTCATTAAAATTTTTTCAAACATATCCACGAATATATAAGTTATTTTAATTTAGAGAAATTATAAAAAAAGGTAAGACAAAAAGCACGACACTTGAATGATTTCCTATTGAAAAAGCTTCTTACTACCAGAGTTAAAAATATTTGTTGTAACCTATTTGTAACTCTTATTCTGCCCAATAAAAACATTTATTGTGTATGTCACGATAAACCGTAAACACACTTGTTGGGCTGATTGGATAATATGTTGTTGTTGTTGTGGAGTCCGTATGGCAAAATTTCTCGTATCCGCTATCAAATACGTCATAAAACCAAACTAAAATTGCATATACTTTTTAATTGTGACTAATCTTGGAAATTAATTTGTAATTTCAATGCAGACACGTAGTGTCGTTTAAACTTTGACTAATATCTGTATATTAGAAATGACATCTATATGTGTCGTCGTTTTGTGACTTTATAGATATTTTAATAGTTGGAATTGTGCACACATTTTTCAGCATGATTTATTTACACAAGAGAATCAAATATTCGTTTTTTACGAGAAATTTACTGATATTTTTTGATTGTATTTATGTAGATTATGGTCACAAACGTGACGTCACTTTTAAAAACGGTGAAAGCAGTTGAGGATGAGCATACACGTGGAACAAGGGCACTGGAAGCCACAATTGAGGCAATTGCTCAAGAAATAAGGGTAAGCTTAATGAGTTAGGTAGATTATACACTAATGTTCAAAATTGACCGTTATGTATAATCTACCTAACTTTAATGACTGTATATAACCATTTTTGGCAAGTACCGTGTGTATGTAACCTAACCTAACCAATTTACCCTAACGAAAATTACGTTTAAAATCCTGTGTGTAATATTTCCCTATATCCAGGCATTTGATGGTAGTGACGCTCCTCGGGGTCGCCCAGTGTCAGCCGAAGAATTGGTTCGTGCCACAAAGCCCGTGACATCTGCAACAGCTCGAGCAGTAGCCTCTGGTTCCTCATGTCGTCAAGATGATGTAATTGTTGCTGCAAATACTGGGCGTAAAGTAATTTCGGATATACTAACAGCCTCCAAATCCGCGGCATACACACTTGAGGCCGGGAGTGAAAATCGGGACAGATTACTTCAAGCCGCGAGGCTAGTTGGGCTACATTACAGGGAATTATTATCCCTGGTACTCCATGGTGTGAATCATCCAGGGGAAGATGTTAAACAGCAATTGTCACAGTGTTCGAGAGAGATTGCGAGTGCTGTCACGGAAATTGTGGCAGTTGGACAGATTATGAAAGGTAAAGATTGTCACATAAATTGTCATAATTTAGTCAAAACCATTTTGTGTGAATGGAATTTTTGGTGGTATGAAACTCACTGTATGTTTTTTGTGTTTTTTTCTTGAATTTGTTTTTTTGTCATGCACACTCACGTTTGAACAACTATGAAACAAAATTATACACGCTTTTTTTAAAAAAATCAACCTAAAAGTTGTTCAAAATCAAGTATCATCAAATCCATTATTTGGTTCGACATTCCGTACAAGTACTGAAATCAACCTACTACAAGGTTCGTTTGTTTATTACAAGCTGTTAGTAAAACGTCCGT
>JAQFYT010001032.1:0-18951 GCA_034694925.1 Ceratophysella denticulata
CTAGTAGTCGTTCATTTATCCTATATTAGGCAATGCTCGTTCTTTATTCAATATATCTACATTTGTAAGATTTATGCTCGCTTCTGTTGTCGTATTTATGGGTCATCCCAGTAGGACTTCTTGTCTACTAAATTAGTGTTTAAAGCACAAAATGTTTTTCAAAAACACTCAGAAAACCTACTAAAGCAAATATCCTATAAAAATTAGACAAAATTGAAGCAATATTTGTGTGTGGTGAAATTCCATTGATGTAACAATTATTTTTCAATAATGCTCAAAAATCCAAATGGAGCAAAGAATATGTATAAATAGGTTAAAACTAGTAGTTATGTAAATACGACGAAAACCTATTCTAGGTATGTATTTACTGGTTGGTGCAATATTCCAGTCAATGTCATATTGCCAGTAGCCTTCTGGTCCCAAGGTGCCGTAAGGCAGGTTTTTCTTCCTGACTGCTGCATTCAGGTCTTGAAATAGGTAACTGAAGTTCTCAATATTTATGAGGTGCGCGATCGGTAAAGATCTTCAGTCAGAGTCAAGCAATACATATGGAAATGACTGAAGATATTTCTGAATGCTATCCTGAACTGCCGCACGGGAGGCCTAATTTTTTTTTGTGCGTATTTCAGCAAAAATTATCACTGTTCGGCAACTGACACTCATTCTTTAAGGTTAGGTTAGGTTTTCCTAAATGCCCGCAAGCTTAAAGGCTTTTGAGAAGCCTAACCTAACCTAACAAGAATTTATAAACCCAGCGGGCCGACCTGTGAATACATGTCTACATGTAAAGTGAGGAGGGAAACTCGAAATTCACCGAACTAGGCACAAAAATGAAATTACGCCCGCGGGAGGAGCATGTGCATTTCCGTGTTCATTAGAGACAGGTTAGGTTAGGCATTCTTCCTATTAGTAACAGCTTCGCATACTTATCTGTGGAATATCCATGAGCACGTCAAGTTTTGCTTGTGTGACCTTTTGGTGATTCACACATGGCGAACCGTGTGCTCTGCTCATACAGAGTACAAGGAGTCATGCTAACTTCGTATTCGTTATTGTAGTTATTTAGGGCAGCACTTAACACAACTACAATGCTTAGAATGGTCTCTGAGTTGAAACATTAGCAAACGTCAAGTTATGATCCTGTTTGATTTTGACATTGATACATGATTAAAAATATGTGTACCCATTATGTTGTTTTAATCAATGCCAGTCTTTAGATTGCACGATTAGGTGCAGGCGTCATTGTCTCTTTGTTAGCGTATGGAGTGCGGCCCTCTACCTGTACCAAATTAAGTGCAATAAGTTGTGCCCGGGAATTATGAATTGCATTGACAACAGCTCAGCATGACAGCAACCGAACACAACAGTTATTAACCCGGTCACCGGTCGTTGTCGTAGGTCACCGCACCGCATCATCAGCGCTTCCGGTTTGCTATTATTTGTCCTTCAGATTTGCGCTATTGAGTATCTTAAGTGCAAATCGGGGATCCTGATCTGCCGGCCAGAAATAACCTACTTTGACTTTCTGATTTCAGTAAACTGAGATAGGTATGTTGTATTTACATATGTATGATGTACATATTAGGTATGTATGTATATACCTAACCCGTGAACAACAACCTGCATGTTTATAAACAATAAAATTACATTTCACACACAGTTTGGAAAATTTTTAAATACAGGATTAGGTTAGGTGTTAGATTTAAACCTTTAACACACGTGACACGACACATGTGACATGTCAGTTTTAAAAGACTAGGCAATAATAAAGCTCTGCAATATATATTCACCATAGCAAGTCAATATCGCAATCGCGCTATCTTCGCGCTTCATGTTCGTCGCGCTCTCCTACTGCCACTTGTCAAGAAATCTAAAATATTAGTTCAGTAGATCAATGGTACCACTGGGTAATGCACCAAACTTTAATTTGGTGTACTTCGTGATTCGTGATATAGTTTGTCTTAGTAGGTTTAGTATGCTATATGAAATGAACGAAAGACAAAAGAAGTGAGTGAGTACCTATAAACTATATGCCAATGTCAATATATAATTCATTTATTGCGTAACAGAATGGATATCGATGAGTTCCTGTCAAGGGTGAAGTCTGGTGGAAGTCGTGATCGACCTGGTTCAGAACGACGTGAGGTGCGACCAAGTGATATGGTTGTTGACGGATCCAGGAAACGGCCTAAGCCTAATGAGGACGAGCTCACGGTTGTAAAGTCTGGAATTATGAAACGCCCGAATCTTCAAACATCTTCAGTTGTGGTCCTGCAACCGACGCCAGTAGTGGAAAGCATCAATGAAAGTACTGGTGGAGGAGGAGGCGTCGGACTTGGAGATGCATTCGAAATATCAGAGGAAGAACGCCTGAGAATTCTTCAGATGGTCGAAGATGAACCAGAGGTTTGTTAAAACACTGTTAAGCAAACCCATTGTAGAAATAGCGATCTAGGATCTGTTGAAGGCATTGTACAGATATTTGGCATTGCAATTGAAAATGTTATTATTCTTTACGAATCATTTTAACTTTCAGGGTGTCCCCTTTGATGAAACAAATCTCAAGCGGATGGCTTCCGTTCTTGATAAGAGAATCGCAAAAAATCAGGAAATGAGAATTAAATTCCCAGAACAACCTGAAAAGTAAGTCAAGCTACTAGATTTGTGTGTCGGTTTTGGTCTTGGTCTCTATACACACATTCTTATTTCTCTCAGTGGCCGCTTCGGGCGCGAGAGTAGAAGGACTTACTATATGTTCTTCTCTCGGCCCGTGCCAGGTAATGCAGAGCAATGGTGCAGAAAATTGTATTTATATAAAAACTTTTTTACCTAACAACATTTTAAGAAAAAGGAGGGTGCATAAAATTCTCCAAAAAATTACAAACAAGAGCTGATAATGGTTTTCCGAAATATTGAACGGTACTCGATTAACGCCACTTCTTAGATTTCTACATGAGAAAAGTCTATGCCAAAAAAACGGTACGCCCTTTTATTTGAGTATAGCTTCTCCTTGCTATGCTCCTCACATGACGAGCGGGCTTATACTCTCAGAACTTGTGTGTGATTTTCTTATACTTTACATTAATCTGTAATGCCATGATGAATTCACATAATTAAGTTGATAATTACACGTTACACGTTTTAAAGGTTTATGGAGTCTGAAGTGGAACTGCATGAGTCGGTTCAAGAATTGCATGCCCTAGCTACCGATACGGAATTGTATTCTGTAGCGGTTGACCTCTCGCTTCCATCAATCCTTCTGGGTCTCCTTGCACACGAGAATTCGGATATTTCCTGTGCTGTTCTGGATCTTTTACAAGAAATTACAGATGTGGATACGGTGAATGAAAATGAAGACTCTACTGCACTCTTCCTGGACAGTCTTCTTGACCAGCAAGCTCTTTCCCTTCTCACACAAAATCTAGATCGACTGGATGAGAATAATAGAGACGAAGCTGAGGGGGTTCATAATACTTTGGCCATTTTTGAAAACTTATTTGAAATTAGACCTCAACTGTGCTCGCTCGCCAGCCAGAACGTAAGTCACGTTCTTCCTAGTCCAATTCAGGATTCAGAGTATATTTACAATAGATTGTGGAGTTTCTGTCAGCCCGTTTGTGCTCGTATAACTCGACGGTGCGTAGGGGTACAAAAGAGTTTGATACGTCAAATTGTTCGTCTCATTGTCAGTCCAGCGCCGCGCCGCTCGCCGCTAATAAGATTTGAATGTGGGTCAGAACTGAGCATCGGCAAAAAGTTAAAATTTCGTGTGATGTGGATGTGATACATCAAACCCAAAAACAAAAACCAATAAAGTGACCGAAAATCATTTTTGCGTGTTGATATTGAGAATCCAAAATCCAACGCTGTATCATTCACTCAGATATTTTGACCCCATGACCCATTAGAGACTCAAGAAAACCCAAAATTAAACCCCGAAAAAGTATTTCAACAGAAAATTTAGGAAAGGAACGGGTCAATTGACGGGAAATGATAATGGGATTAAGAAAAGGGACGGGTGAAGTCAAAGTCACGCAATCATCTTCTGCGTGACTGTGATATCATCCTGTGCGCAGGACGTTGTTCCTATTCCTACATGTCTGCATCCTGCATCATTTAATAAGTTTATAACTCTGTTCCGATTTAGGGATTACTGCAATGGATTTTGAAAAGAATCAAATCACGTCTTCCATTCGATGGAAATAAACTTTATGCTTGTGAGGTCCTGGCCATCTTGCTTCAAGATACTCCAGAGAACAGAGGAGCACTTGGAGACTTAGATGGGATTGACGTGCTTCTGCAACAGTTGGCAGTGTACAAGAGACATGATCCAACCACAAATGAAGAGGCGGAATTCATGGAGAACTTGTTCAACTGTTTGTGCTCTGCCTTATTGTGGGGCCCCAACAGAGAAAAGTTTTTGAAAGGTGAAGGTCCCCAGTTGATGAATTTAATGCTCCGGTAAGTGAACGGCTGATGCGCAAATTCATGTGCTGTTCAGTAAATAAATTGTCTTAAAATTATATAAGTATCATCAATCGTTTTTATCTTTTGTTAGAGAAAAGAAGCAATCACGAAGCGGGTCACTGAAAGTCCTCAATCACGCCGTTTCGGGTCCAGAGGGAAGTGCCAATGCACAGAAAATTGTGGACATTCTCGGTCTTCGTACAATTTTCCCACTGTTCATGAAAACTCCAAAGAAGTCTCAGCGGAAGGGTCTTAGCAGTCAAGAACACGAAGAACATGTGATCTCAATTATTGCCGGTCTCCTGCAGCATTTAACTGCTCAAAATCGAACGCGTGTTCTTGTTAAGTTTGATGAGAATGAGTTTGAGAAAATAGAAAGACTTGGTGAGCTCCATTTCAAATATTTAGGAAAAGTTAATGCGGTTGACAAAGTACTGCAGGAGGAAATGGAAGAGTCGGGTGAGAAGTTGGATCAAGATGAAATCTACCTACGGCGCCTGGACAAAGGCCTCTTCACGCTTCAGCTCGTGGATTACATTATCCTGGAAGCTAGCGTTGCGAATCCGCTTGTGAAAGAGAAAATACAGAAAATCATTCATCTCCGTCGTGGGTCAATGGAAACTATCAAGGCAATCGTTGACGAATATGCTCAGAATTTAGGAGATGAGAATAAAGAGTGGAAACAGAGACAAGAAGAAAATATTAACAAACTGTTGGAACAGTTCTAATTACCATTCCACTAAACTGTAAACAGTAAGATATTTAGATATACATACAAATATTTACTTGATTCTAGGGGTACATTAACTCAGATATACATAGGTAGTATAGTAAAATACAACACCCTACTGGAACTGTAAAATGTTTTAGCTAATTACACCCGCCATCTTGTATAAATCTTTTTCTTTTCACTTGAGTGCATATAAGGCAAAGGCCAAAGTATTTATCTTTACCTGGCTATTTGCATAGTCTGCTTCTGAAACCGAATAAAAATGCCAAGAAGGGTTATGTTTTACGGCATGCGTGAACCTCCTAATGATTTACCAAATGCAATATGTAATTCTACAATTAATTTGCAAACAGTGCATTTTGACTACCACATACAGTATCCAATGACGCAAAATGGTGGAAAGGGCAATCAACGTTAATGGCAGACGTCCAAGGCATTGCCATGGACGCCAGAGAATCAGAAGTACTCTTGAGAAGACGTCTGCTGCTGCCTGCTTCCACCTAACAACCTCCCCATCTCATCTTTGATCATATGATATCCCCGCCCCGACGCCACCATACATAATCCCATACACAGATTTTTATGAATTCCATATTACTTGGCGGTATGTGTGCCCTGTTTCTGCTAGTCTACTACATAATTGTTTGCCCGACACATTATGCTCCGCCTTTACGAGTTACCTACAACCACTGTATCATTGTAGCATTCTCCAAATCCGAATCCCAGTCCACCCACCCATCTCATCTGCCATCATCACCAAACTCCCATTCTGTCTGTAGTAAATGGCCAGGACTAATGACAATGACCAAAGCCAGCTCAAAAAAGCCGACCCAATTTGAACTCCGGAACGGTAGTTACAAACCTTGACATGCGGGCGAGGTTAAACGAACAACTAGAAATAAGAGATGACTTTTTGTTTAAAAAATATTTATCGTCTTTTTCTCCAAGTCGTCAATTCCTATAATTAAGATTGAGATCATGAAGGATTTATGGGAGGTTCGCATTGCATTATTGGGATAATAATATTATCAATGGTTAGTTTAGATATACGTAGGAATTGGAACTTGGAACCTTGAAAATTAGAAAAATAATAGCGATGGAATGGAACTGGAAATGTAGGTAGTTAACAATACCTAGGTAATCTTGTTCGTAAAGATTGTATAGGTAGGTGTACAAAAATTCTCTTCCTCCTTTCATTCTGGGGATTCACATTTACTCACATGAAGCCATCATAAGAATAAGAATAGACACCAAATCCATACTCTATGCCGTGGTAAGTAAAATACTAGGTATATGCACGAAAGGGTTGCCCTGTCGGGCGGAGTAATAAAATCATCCAATTGTTCCTTCAATTCATTCCAAGAACCACCTAAGCTACAGCTACCTGCCCGTTCAACTAGCTATAGTCAGTTGCCCATTCAACAAGCTCCAGCTCCATCCCGTACATATATAGGTAAACATACCTAAGTTCATATTCATGTGATTTTTAGTCCCTGAATGAACGCAGAATAAATACAATCTCCAAAACCCAAGAAGAGTATACTACTGGAACTGAACAAATAACAAATCCTAAACGTGCATTTGGATTTGTATCCCATCAACGCTTTCATTTACTACTGACAATTTGACTCAAACCTGCCAACTTACCAAACTATAGATATCAATCCAAATCTAAATGAGCAATGCAAGGGATTTTTAACCTATGCTCATTAACTTCAATATGAAAGTCCAACAAAAAATCATGGGCCAAAAAATTACGATTAAAATTATTAGTTTTTATATAGCAGGTATTCATCTGGGATGGTTAATCAGAGATTTCGATAACCCTATAACCAGCAGTTTTGTGAAGACATCTCAGAAATTAACTCTGCCTTCTTCATAAATAAATTAGTTAGGATAATTGGAATACCCAGTATGTTATATGTATGCAATATACAATAGTTATGTAGTATCACACAACAGAACTTTAATACCATGTGCTGATGCATTTTGTAGTGGTTAGAAATTAGAAATGTCCTTTGTGCAAAGTACCCATGCAGTTGCAGAAGTCAAAGTTATGCCATACACCAATCTTCATCGTATCCAAACAACTACTTTCTAATTGGGTAGCATTTCTTGATGCATTGAGAAATGGGCTTTTCAATGAAAATGAAGATTTTTGCAATAAGAAAATAAACTTTTGCACCTTTGCAATAAAAATGGAATTGTTCAAAAACCTAACATAACCTAACCTGACTAAAATTAACGTTACTAGTATAAAAGTCATATTTCAAAAGTCTTAGTTTTCATTGCGAAAGTCAATTTTTTATTACACGTTTATATAATTTCCCTTTGTAACTGTCCTAATCTGGATTGCAAAGTTGAAGTCAGATTTTTGTACAAATGGACAGAGAAATGAGAAATGTAGGTTGGGTGGACGCGACGTCGCAGAGAAGGGACGGGTGAAGCCTAGCCTCAATCCACCTTCTTCCCCTTCCTCTTTCACTGAGACGTGGACTCTTCTCGTGCCTGGCAGAGAGCAGCGTAGTAAGAGCCCAGAACGAGAAAATGGACGGTCGAGCTCCAACCTACACTCCGCACTCCCTGTCCCACTTTAATTATTGAACATTATAAGCAGACACCTTGACCTCGACAGAGACCTCAAACTCCGCCCCGTATCTCAGCTCCACCGTCTCACCTCGACAAAGCCGCCGCGGAGGTCCACTGGAGGCTCCGACCCGCATCGCCCCTACCTGCCCCAGCGGCAGACATCTTGCCTCCTGTGTTGAGAGATAGGGCTGGGCCCGACCTCGGCCTCAAGTCCCTTTGGCCCTCAGCCGGAGCTCCGAATCCGGGTTTTTGACCTCTTGGGTCATCCCCACGTCCTACCCCTACTCTTCAACCATACTTTCATGCGTCTCCACGTCCTACACCATGTCTGACGTAAGTTTTTGAGACGCTTGCTCCATTTGCTTCAGACTTTTTGCGTATTTTACAGGTTTTGCAGTGTTTTCTTTAGGGTCAATAGTCCTAAATTCGACAGTAATGCATACTAGCTCATTGGAATAGGTTTTTAGTGCGTTCTAAAGGCATTAGAATGGGATAGGGCGGCTCCATATGGCAGACTACGTTCGAAAAAGCGGTGAAAATTGTCAAAATTCAAGTAGAAATAAACTGAAGTGCTGAATAAGTGCTCATATTTTGAATAATTTTTTTAAAAAAATTGGAAAGGTGTTCCAGTCCAATTCTTGCTTTATCAGGCGCCCCAATGTGTGAGGAATCAGGTCGGGGAGGCTGGTTCAGGTCGAGGTTGGACGCCAATTCGAATTTTGTCATATTGTAAGTTCACTGTTGTGTCGGTCGCATCGAGGTCTGTGTTCCATAATTTAGGGCAAAATATTTACCGAAGGAATTCAGTTTTGATCGATCTATATGTATCCATATGGTAGAAGGGCGTGGTCATCCCGTGCATACTTCAGTTCTCGGCTACAAAGTCTTTTACTTCGGAAATTTGTAGCAGCAGTACTTAAATCACAACTTACTTTATTAACACCTCAGGTAAATATTTTTTAATTATTGTGTCATATTTTGGGTTTTGCGTTATCCTCATCGATTAGTGGATGTTTCTTTCTGTCCAGGGTCCATTGGCAGTGGAATGCTAATGGGAAACACTAGAAACTAAACATTAAACTTTCTTTAAGACATTTTTAGGAAGTTAGAATCATCACTACCTATTAGGCGGGAAAACATAGTGCTTGTGCTACAGACAGTGTTGCCAGCTTGTGTCTACACTGTTAGCCCAATGTTAGTTTGGAATTTTCTAAATTAGTCGCGCCCAGTTTAGTGCCACTGTCAAATACATCAGCAAGACATCTGATAAATCCTTAATAAATACCTGAATCAGAATGGAATGTTTTTTCGAAAATTATATTTCAATGATCACTGTATGTTGTATGTATAAGATCCGTATTGTTAATTGTTATGCCGAATACCTCACTAACTACTTCAACTAAATATCCTTAAACTTAAGTACACTGTCCAGCCATGTATGTAAGATATTAAATGGTTAGATTCCCAACTTGTACTTGTACAAGTTCAATTGTAATTGGTGAACTACTTATAATACGTATATTGCAGCCAGAACAGTTTTTTAGATTTCTTGCAAAATATTATGCTATTCTGTTTCCACTTAAACTCCGGCTTTTCCGGTAAGCATCTTAGATTAGATTATTGATTAAGTATTACTTATCTAATTTTAGATTTCACAGTACACAGTAATCCGGTGAAATGTTATATTTTAGTTTTTGTTGATTTTGGGAGATAGAAAGAGATCGTGAACTCATGAATTTTGTTCTGATAAACCTCTGTGTTTTGAACTTTAGATGATTTGCTTATGTCAGTTGAGTCAGTCTCATCTTTCATAATTTTTTACACTAGTTACCTGCCTAATTTACCCACGACCCCGACTTTGACCTCTACCCTGGAAGTCTACTGTAAAGTCTATTAAGTAGAGGTTTGGTGTTTTTATTTATATAAGTACATACATAATCCAATACTTACCTACATATTAAGTACATATCTTAGAGTAGAAATTGCTTATCATTATTTAATTGGTTGTTTTCTTTATTGTGTGTATTTGTATTCCGTGTTATTGTTATTTGGACAGCTACATACAAGATCAGATTTACAAAAAAGTAAGGTTAGGTTGAGTTGTGAGTTGAACTTATACCCAGTGTAGAATGTAGTTTAGAATTAAGATGGTAGTAGTGGTAAGTGGTAAGCAAGGGGGTAGGGGGTATTGGTATTGTACAGGGTCGCGCGAAATGTTTGTCTACCTATATACAACTCATGCATAATGCATATACTCGTAGATGGACACTATTTTGAATTTACCGAACCCCTTAGCTGCCGAACCCCTGCACAATGCGAAATAGGGTAAAATAAATGAATATCACATCACCCCTTCTTGGCTCAGTGGCCTGAATGGTTAAATGGTTAGCAAACGCATACTGTATAAGCTAATTATAATCGAGCTTGGCTTGGCACCTAACCTAATGTTTTCCCATTCATATTGGCATTGGCAAATGTTCAATCCATTCCCCAGCCTTGTTCTTTGTTCAGTTCAACAAATTGAACGACTGGGTAGCGCGTTATGGCGAATGGCACTCGATCATGTGCGCTGTCACGTGTTCTGCTGTTGGACCGACAAATAACGCCGCTTTTCCTCTCTTGTGCTTTGCAGCACTCGCATTTAACTACCGTCAAAATATTATTGAACCCATTAGATCTACAATGAATTTTTCTTAAATTGGGTGTATTATCTGTTCATCCACGTCCAATTTTTTGCATATATATGAGTTGCGTGCATAAATATTTTGTGCTACCCTGTACAATACATATACTACACATTTCGCAGTGGTCAATGATGCGTGGTGGAGGGTTGGGTTATATGCCATTATACCATTCCTGTTTCCTGTTGGTTGAGTTGAAGTCATGAAGTCAGTTTTGAATTTCGATGTACTTATATATATACTGAAGTAAGTGTAGGTGTAAGTCCACCATGCCGTGACCGAGACCGTGGAGCTTGAATTCTTAGCATGAAGGAATGAGAAAGTTGAAACGGGTACTCACTGGAAACTTAAACTTGGTACTTAAACTTGTTTTGTACTGCGTCTTCGTCTAAGCGTACCGGGTGCTGGAATTGAAAGTAGGAGTTCGTGTACGGTGATGTGTTGGATTTTGGATTTGTATTCACGTTAATTGTAAAGTGAAGAATACCAAATGACAAATACCTTGCTGTTACCAGATCAATGATCAATCAATGTTTTAATAATTGTTCAAGTCAACTAACATGAAGTGATAAGTGATGCATAATAATAGGTAGGTACTTATGCAGAATTTGTGGACCATTATTTTAATACAATGCTAATACCATTATGCACTACCAAACCAATATGTATTGCAATTGCTACATTGAGATATGATAAAAATAGGAAATGGGCATTAGTGAAATGTACACAACTACATGAAACATGAAGAAATGGGGACCGAAAGGATAATGAGCCGCACTAGCTCACCTTACACCTCACCTATCTATAATGGTACAAAAACGAATACTGAATCTAATGTTTTACTTTTTACCTACATGAACGGATGTACAAATAGTTATTGAGACAATTATAATGTAGTATTTACTGTTCTTTGATAGATATAAGCCTTTTGTTTTGTATATAGTATATACAAAAAATGATTACATATGTACTGCAGTCAGGTGAGATTATAAACTTGTTTCGGTTCTGTTTCGTTCTGTAACTAAGCTATAACTAAATAGTATAGGTTTTAATATGGGGTAAGTATTCAGAAATTACAAATTCCAACCTTATGCATAGTGTATGACTAAATGTTGTTTAGTAAGTACATATTCTTATTGTATTGTATGTTTACAAAACAATTGAACTCCGAAAAGTCTAAGCGAAAAAAAAAACCGATAGCTTCTATTCTATATTCTACATATGCGTGCATTATAATTGGTGCTCAACCTCGGGTTCGACGTGACCGCAAATTGAACTACAACAATCCAAACCCGTCCCACTCTAACCCGGACAACAACTTAAACATGGCATAGCACAGCAAGTAATAGTAGGGTCCAACTTTAGAGCTGGTTTATTTCACTCTCTTCTCAGTTGTCGGTCTTGCGGAAAGAGGGCGCTGCTGGTGGATATACGTAAATGAATAACAAGGTTGTCAGTTTTGAGTTATTCATCCTTCAACTACGAAAGCAAACATGCACAATAGTCATTGAATAACTAATTAAAATTAACGTACACGTCATTAGAATTATATATGTACATCTCCAAGTCCGTCATCCCGATGGTAAATATTGTGCCATACTAGGTTGCAGAGTGCCGTCACACACCGGGAAAGGATTCAAGGCTTTGGATACAACCTGGAAGTCTGTAGCAAATGTAACCCGTACTACCGGTTACGCAGATTCTGGTGTTGAAAAGATGTCAGTGACCGTTTGGTTCATAGTTTACACCAGCCAACTTAACCCACACAAACACTAGTCCGGTAAGTAGCGCATTACTCCTGGCTATATAATAATTAGGTGATACGAGTATTGCGATCCGGATCTCATTTTCCTCAAATATGATTCGCTTTCACAATACACACTAGATAAACCGCTACACGTCATTATTGCCACATCGTAAATTAAATTAAGCGCGCATGCGCAAGAGATATACGTATTTGACGTAGACGTCAGATTAACATTTTGTAACTCATGCTATTAAACTTACTCGATAAAGTTATAGAACTGAGGATTTCTCAAGCCAGACCAAGTATTCATCGACATCTTTCTAAAGTTAACTATTTCCTTTAAATCATTTTCGAGTACTCTCCGTGTGAAGCATCGGAAGCTTACAATATCGGCCCAATGTTCATAAAAAGCAAAGATGTCACTTTGGATTCATCGGGGATCATTGATCATTCGATGATACAATAACAATCTTGATCTTGATTCTACGACAAACTTGCGAACCGTTGAAGTGATTCAGTTCATTGTTGTGTTAGCTAGTTGTCTAATGAGGGGACGTGCTTCTGGTGTAACTCCATTGTTCCCATGGACATGAGCGGTAGAATTCTTGTTAGTCGCCTCTTTTTGAATAATGAAATTGAAAGATCTACTTCACGAATTAACTGCCATTGATGCACAACGATACCTCTGCTTCACGGTTCTATACAGAGCTATAATATTTGCTTCAACCTTTAATGTTGCCGATAAAGGTGTGAATTTCTTACATCGAGCCAGTTTATCAAATTGTTTCACCAGCCAATATTCCTCCTCCAATAAATTTGAATTCTGTAATAATCTTCATTTGAACTATCGTTACTCAGATAAACAATATCGACAGGATAGTGTTATCCATATGAGCACTATTATGAAAAATCTCAACTTGTCGATGAGTTCAAACCGCCAGTGACATTAGAACATTACATGGGCAAACTACAATCAATTTTTTTGTAATTGAACATGCCTCATGAATGATGTTTAACAACATTACGTAACTCACAATTGTTTGTCATTACAACGTATTGATGGATAACATCAAACCTAATTGTCGAGCTCTTAACTACTTTAAACTGTTAATACGTTTTAAAGATGCCTGAACACTGAATATACAAAAGCTGTTTCATCTTCAGTCGGTCTAAACTGTTTGATTTTAGGACTGTTTATATGAATGATACATGCTAGGTTTGTTAACCTGAAACCTGTGTCTGGAGAAACGAACTTGGTCAGCAAGTCTTACGTTTTCAAACTTTCCACAATTTTCAAGGGGTTTTAGATAGTGAGGAAAATACTTCAAAAACTCTTTGTGGTATTGGCAAATCAAACATGCCTATTTTATAGTCATATCGAGCTAGTTGTAATGGGAAATATTTATAGTTAACCTGTCCCCTTAAAATGACACAAATGTATGACGTTTTGTTCAATCACGGTGTTTGTAGCATCATTTTTAAGATTCTGTAGCTCTGCGCCTGACAATTCTGAAGTTCTAGTTCTAAGGTTCGTGGTTTTGTGGTTTGTTATTTTATTTGGGAACCCGTATGCCAGGAACTGGACCAAGAATATATCAAGAATATTACGCTGCAGTGTCCGATAACATCCGTGGAAGTATTTAACTAATTAATCGCGGTTGCCATGTTAGCAAAATTTGTAATATTCTATACCTCAATATATTATATTAGTTTTATGATACTTAATTTGTAATTCATCCAATCATTGGATGGTAAATATCACACCATACGCGTTGGGTCGTTGATCTCTATTTCATTGAGGTTCACCAAATTAACTTTTGTATATCATGCTGCATTTGCTCTAATACTTCTAGAATGTAACCAGCTGCGTTTTGCTCAAGTATTTGACAGTTACCCGTTGGATGGTAAGCGTCCATCGATAATCTTGTATGTATCGGGTAATTTTTGTGAAACGGAAGTAAGAAGTAACTCAGATAATAGTGAAATGCAGAATGCAGCGCAGTGTAACCACTTGTACACTAATCATTATAGCTGTATTTGGTATACTTGTGTAAACACAATCCGCTTGATTGTTCAATGTTTTGCATGTGAGGTTATCTTTAAATATGGCCTTTTGAAGCAAGCATCTTGTGTCGAAGTTATATACAAGAGTGTCGTCGAAACGTTCTCTTGTATCGTGCATTGTCAACGGTCCGTGATTGTCAGCAAAGTCATCACGAAGTTATGAAAGTCATCAAAGTTATCACGATGACAGCTGACAGCTTACATTTTTGCCTTCACAACTTTGATAATGGCGAAAAAATGATCACATATAGTAGTAACAAATTGCAGATTCCTTGCCAAAGTTGGGGACAACAAACACCGTTCGATAAACGTCATATTGTTACTCGTTGCACCGTTGCAATTGATTCTAGTACTGGTGATTTCTCGCTAGATTGCAGCCCGGTTCTTCGTAATACTAGTTCGTTCTATTTCGATTGTAAGCAGTTGCTGTTGGAAATTTTCATGGTATCTGAACTGTACATAACGTTCCGAAACCGAGTATGGTGAACATTCTTGCAGTTGGCTAGACAGAAGAAATGGTTTATCCACATATCCACAAAATATCATACATAGGTATGGTTAGTTTAGTGAGATTGTTCTTGTCAAATTCGATTGGACGACCGACGACCATAATCGGAAGCAAGTTTTGCCTATTTACATTACTCAATACTTAAAAATGTCGGTTAGAAAATGCTACGGTTTTTGTTTAGACTCCACTTTGTAAACTTATACATATGAAGAGTTTTAACTGTACCGTTAAATACATATAACATTTTCTCACGTAGGTATGATAGTGCTGTTGTCCAGGTTTGGTCTTCCTTGGAGATGACATTTTCGGTATTGTGTCGAGCTTGGAGCTTAGATGGAGTCATGCATCCCGAGGTTTACCTTTAGAACCACCCCAAGTGCACTCCATCCAAAAAGCACTGCACCCTCGCATCGTGTGCGTAGTGCGTACCAACCCTGCCCTGTAGTGCATCCTAGAAAACTCACAATAACCGAGAGAGGGCGGAACGGAATGCATTCTAATTCTACCTAAGTATTCCCTTTTTTGTGCCGAGACATGAAAGAAAGCGAAAGGCAAGCGAGGTTTTGTGGTGTAGAATCAAACCAATGCGTTGTAGGGGTACTCACTCTGGGCTGGGAATGATTGAAGGGCTAAGTTACGAGTCAATTCAATACGTGACATGCTGCATGCAGGTTACAGGAGCAGAATTACCCAACAAGTAAAGTACGGTTAAATTAGCGACGACGGCGACAGCCCAATCGTGTTCATAATGGTACAGCAAAACTTTCCTTCTTAATTGGAATGCATATTTTCAAATTAAAAGTACCTAGTTAAGATTTCATAATAACTGTTAAATACAAATATAATCATTTTGTTCTGATGGACCGCCAATTTCAATATAAGAATGCATGTTGTTCGACGAGTGAGACGTGCGACCACAACTACAAACATTTGTCTTAATATTTGAATTAAAATCGAATCACCTTTGGTATGATGCGTAAGTATTACCTTTATTTTTGTGTCTTGTTGGACCTCAACACCCTTTTAGAACGAGTAGGTCTTGCACGAATTTACTTGCCCCTTTCCCTTTCGTGGTGAATTGATAGTTTTATTGCGTAAAGTAAAGTGAGAGGTAATCTATAAATAATGTCAAAGTTAGTCATTGTAACCTATGAGTGAGGGTTTTATATGAAAAATTACGGGAAATCCCTGAAAGTTACGCCACACAGTTACTAGCACTTGTAAATGACACTAACCTAAATCGACTTTCCTTTGATAAGAAAAACTGAAAGGGGCTACTTGGAATTCCCAACCTCCAGTCCGGAATCCCAAGCATAGGTAGATAGTTGCCGCTAACACATGAGACATTACATAATTCGGGGATTGTGAGCGCGGCTATCGCGCAATGCTACCTGTGCCCGCGTGGGAGGTCGGACGCAGATTAGGTATTTTCGCTATGTCGTGCAGCCAGATAAATTTCCATAGCGCTTGGAGAAAGTTGATTGTAGAACCAGCGCAAGAGTTAATTTTGCTTAGATTACTTCAAAGTTGCAAGACATGGATAAAGTTTATCCAAAAATTGATTTTTTATTTACAGAACGAAAATCACAGCAGTAGCTCTTCGAGCTCATCTGGGTCCTCGTCACCCCCTTCACCCGTTGGAAGGTCAAACCGAGGTTCTCGGAAAAACGACAGCTGGAGTGGGAGTGAAGAAAGTCAAAACGCGTGCGACTCTACTTCCAAACCGCCCAAATTAAAAGCCGATGGCAATGCAGTTGGAGGCAGTGAAGATGAGGACGCGTCCAGTACTAGCGCTTCAAGCAGTGAGGAAGAAGAGGAAGAGGATGGAAATAAAAGTGCCAGTTCCTCTGCTGAATCTTCAGACCATGACGACGACAAGGAGAATAATAGTGAGAATGACAAAGATGACGATGAGGAAGAAGAAGAGGACGACGCCGAAGAAGCCCAATCTCCGGGCAGATCTCGGTCTCGTGAGTCATCTGGAAACTCCTCTGCTCAAGGCTCACGATCCCGCTCTGATCAGAGTGACAGGTATCTAATTGATACACTAACAAGTAACTAAAAGCTCTAATGTTTTCTAGTATTAATGCAAAGAGTTTGAAATATATAAAATAAGGCTATAACACCACGGTTGAGCATTCCAATATGATGCTGCTATTTTTGTTGTGGATTGCTGGTGTTTGATAATAAACTTAAATCAATAAGCAGTAGGTACAGTTAAGATATATTGGTATTGTTCTTGTAGTGACGAAGACACTGGAGATATAAAAAAGCTATGGGAAAGAGATCCAGACTTCTATGGGGTACGGAGATCCAGTCGTACCAAACTCCCTGCAAAACCACCGAAATTAGTTCCTCAAGTCATAAGAAAACCTCCAGCCAAAAGTAAAAAGGCCGTACAACAGAGGAAGAGGCAACTCTCGGATGACGACAGTTCTGATGAAGAAGTTACTAGGTAAGTGTTTCACGTTTTACTCTGACCTCCACATGAGCTCAATCTTGTTTTAATGAATGAGGACGAATAAAGGGAATAAATGGTATGTGTACTTTTCAGAACTGTGCGAAAGAGGCCTGGAGCCGTTGTCAGTTATAAAGAGCAGGAAAGTGACGACGAAATGAGTGTAGGTGACGACGAGGTTGACGACGTTGAAATGAATGGAGAGGAGGAAGCAGAGCCTGAGGAGCATGTAGAGACAATAGAAAAAATTATGGATATTCGACAAGGAAAAAAAGGAGGTAAGTCATGCATCCTAATATTCTTACTTTGGTATGTTAGTTTTCCTGGAATTCTGATGATGAGAAACTGTTAAGCTAGGAAGATTTGGATACTACGATCTCACGACAGCAATTGGGTGTCAGTTTTATGTAATTTCAATTTAAAATTTTTGTTTCCTTTCCGGTATACCTTCTATTGCTCTTGTGATTTTGGAGTTTTCCAGCTGTTGTTCCAATGTGCTATGATTATGAGAGCTGAAGATCTTTATCCTTTTTTAGCCGTACCAGTGTACTCGTATGTGTACAATTCAGAGTTCTAATAATAGTCCTTAATTTTCAGCCACTGGAAGTGCCACGACCATTTATACAGTTGAAGAGCAAGGTGATCCGAATGACACGTTGCCTGAAGACACAGAGACTGAAACGCAGTTTTTCATTAAATGGGCAACCTTGTCACACCTCCATAACACGTGGGAGTCGCTGGAAACTCTCAAGGAGAATAATGTCAAGGGACTCAAAAAGCTGGACAACTATTGCAAAGTAAGATTTTACAAATTGTTAAAGTCTACGTGATGAGTCCATAGCAGATGACGGGCAAACTATAGGATCATTTTTCATTTATATAGAAAGAAGATGAGCTAAATAGGTGGAAAAAATTCGCCAATCCGGAAGATGTGGAGTACTACGAATGTCAGCTTGAGCTACAGCAAGATCTCGCTAAGTCATACACATGTGCTGAAAGAATCATCGGTGAGTTTTGTCTTTCAGCTTCTTTGTTGTTGAATTTGTTCTGTTTTCAAAATATTTTATAACGGGACAAAAATGTTTAAATTATTGTTGACTATTTGTGTGTAGCCGAGCATAAGAATGAGGAAAATGAAATTGAATACTTCATTAAATGGGATTGCCTTCCATACTCTGATGCGACGTGGGAAAGCGGAAAACTTATTGCTTCCAGAAACCCAGGAGTAATTGAAGTTTACAAAAGACGGGAAGCTTCAAATCGTACACCAGCCTCTAAGTCTATGCGATCTAGGCCCAAGTTTACAGAAATTAAAACCCAACCGGAATACATGACGGGAGATTCTAATGTAAGTTGTACCCTATTTCAAGATTTTAAGCTTAATTTAAGTAGTTCTTCGATTCGATAATTACTTCAATTGTCAACTAATAATTATATAACTCGAACTCGATGGGTTTTTTTTTTCAGAATCTAATTTTGAGAGACTATCAGCTTGATGGACTGAATTGGCTCGTTCATTCTTGGTGCAAGGAGAATTCTGTAATTCTTGCGGATGAAATGGGTCTTGGAAAAACCATTCAAACCATCTGCCTTCTGTCATATTTATTTGAGACTCATAATTTATACGGACCCTATCTTCTCGTTGTACCGCTTTCGACTATGACTGCGTGGCAGAAGGAATTTGCGCAATGGGCTCCGCAAATTAAC
>JAQFYT010001033.1:0-18935 GCA_034694925.1 Ceratophysella denticulata
AACTCTGAGTCTGAGACTGGGAACCTTTTTGAGTCGTACAATCCCCGGATTCTTGATAGGCACGTTTAACCGTACCAAGCGGCTCACAGGCACATTCACACGCACATCCGACATCCTACGAAAATATATATAAGATTTCAGATTAAATACGTGAAAGCAGATACGAAGCAGATATAGCTCCAGGGAATTCTCAAAACTTGAGCTTCATACTAAAAGGCTTCAAAGACTTAACTTGCATGTAATAACTAGATATCTTATTCCAATTTCTAACTCTATTCCATGTTAAGGTACAAGGAATTGCAAATTCATCAAAATCTTATGAACAATTGAAAATAGAAACGATACAACAATGCGAAGATATATCCCAGGACCTCAAAAACTCCCAGCAGTAGCTATACTGGGTAAACCATCAATTTTCAGTTCCAAAATATCGTTGAGCGAATGGCTAATCAGATAGGTTGGTATCATTCAACATTTGCCATTTTAGCCACTCTGTAAGGTATGGACTGTGGGCAAAAAAACTCTAAAGAAATAATGCAAATTCATAACTTAATTTCTAATGTACGCAACACCATCCATACAACTGGGTCAAAGAAAAAAGCCACTCCTTCTATCAATGAATCTAAAAGCCCGAACTCAGTGTATGTCTTCCTATTCAGTATCAGCCTTATCTATCTTTTCTCAGCCCAAGCTTTACTTTGGAAGAAGGGACAGCTAGCTCAGAGACTATATTCTGGATTGGCTTTTTTGTTGGTTCTGCGTGTACTCGAGATTGAGTGGTTCTTTCTGTATAAACTTACCCGGGCAGAACCGGTCCTTCTCAGTCGCGTCTCTAACTTGGTGGCAGGAGGTTTTCTCGGTTTTTCTCCCACAACCTAGACAGCATTCTGGCTTTGGCTTTGGGTCTGATTCAGAATCTGAAAACAGTCAAGTTTTTTGCAGTATATTCTCACTTGTGAACTGGTGACATGAATATATTTATAGACTGCCTTTGCCAAAAGTACATTTTTTCTCTGAAGCGGAAGCAATAAAGAGAGGTAAGCCAAGCTCAAAGTGTGTACTGTAAGTATTATGTACTTTCATGTACTACACCGTGCTCTGTGTAAAGCGTCAAAGCTACAAGAACACGAACTCGGAAATGAGCCCTCCTCTGAGTAATTAAAGCCACCTTTTTGCCAATTAAGTCTCGGAACAGTAACTTTTGTAATCAAAGTACGTGGATTTCACAGAAAACGAGTACGTAGACGGAAATTGAGCTTAATATCTGGAAAGTAGGACTCTCGGTAGTCTCTCAAGCAGAGAATCATGGAAAGTCTATTCTAGCTTATTGATGTACTCCACGGTGTACAAAGGCAAAAATTCTGTGAAACAGGCCTTTGATCTAAAATGTAATTGTTGATGGACGAACTCCGACCAGACAGACGTGAGTAAATCTGAAGTTTGCACTATAGAACTAGACGAAGTTTGTGTCCATTAAGGCTAATGGACACAAATGGAAGTAGAGGACTGCTGTTTGATCCGAGTGAAAGCAGCTACGACGTCCTGTCTGACTAACCGAAACATAATTTACTTAGGGCTGGGCACTGGGACACAGGATTCTGGTTTAGAGTTACTCCAGTACAGTCAATGGTTGACGTTGAAGCACTACAAGATAAGGCTATAGGATTAAATTAAGCCGCCGAACTGTTACAAGTCTTGTTCATTCTGGAGTCATTTTAAAGTTTAACACATTGACACATCTATTCTGAAATTCCCAACGTATTCGGCGTACAATAAAAGATATTAAGCACAGCAAGAGGCTGTGTTATTTTCATATTCAAAAGTTTCGCTAAAACAGTAACGTTCTACAATGTACAAGGCATCAAATACGTTATACATTTGTATTTACAGTGCTGCTCACGGGAAACTGACCACTTCCGTGACCCAGAGAACAAGGCCCGTCCATTTGGTCAGAATTCACGAACTCGACTTGATCGAGCTCCACCTGGATTTGTTTACGGTTTTTGCGTAGTTTGCTCTTTAGATTTGCTAATACTACTAGACGGGAAATACTACATTAATAATTTTAAAGCGAACGATTATGCGGATAAAGCCCACGCCAACAATAAACAATGTACACAATTAACATCTGCGTATTTAAGGATCCGCATTTTCTCTGTATAAGGGGTCCAAAGTTTCTAAATTATGGATATCAAATGATGATGTAATGGTTTTTGCATAATCTCAAGATGTACGATTAAACCTAGCACTATTAAACTTCAGATCTGCACGAATCACCAATTTCAAAAGGTATTGATACTGATTCAGAAAACTTTGCATATGGTTGGGTTTAACGCATTTATATTACCTAGCTACATGCTATTTTGCATATTATTTGCAATAAATGCATCAGATACGGAGTATTTTTAACCAACATTTAACTATAAATATTTATAAGAAAGGTTAATGTAAATAAGAAACTACGGACTTCCTAAAAAGTAACAAATAAATGAATTTTTAGTGGCATATTTCCCTGCATATTGGACGTTTTGGAATACGTTTCCGCTATTTACAAATAACAAAGAGACCTTCAAAACAATCCAGGATTCCGCACAATTCACATCTATACAAATACAAGTAGCTTTGGAGCGAAACCGGTTATACACCTTATAAGTACAACCAGTTAATCGTAAATTTTGCATGTTTTCCTAAAACAATATTATAAGTGTAAAGTTTGTTCAATTAAAGTGAATAAATGCATTGATGCGTGATCTAGTGTTCATTTTCCTTAGAGATATACGTACAATACTCTGAATCCTAATTCGAAATTACACTTACTGTAAACCAAGAGGGCGACCAATTCTTGTATTTGCTTTTACCTGAAAAATATTTAACGATTTTATTATTTCCTTAGAGAGCCAGGACCCAGGAGCAGGGAGTACACATGAAAAAGGTGTCAATAATCAAAGGCGACCACTCGAGTTCAATGCGTGTAAAGTGAGAAGGTGGTCTTTCTCCGGAATACTCCCGATTGCGTGCAGAGTAAACAGAGTGGGTTCACTTTGGAATACAATACCAACAACAAAATTACCTGATTCATTGCGGTCGGCCTAAAACCAAAAACCCTTTCGTCGTCCCCAAGGAATTCCAAGAACCGAGGTTTCTTCAAATAAAGAAAGCAAAAAACTCCATGTGAAAGTCAAGGATTGGAAGTTTATTAGAAAACATGGACAGAAGGCGGGTTTCATTTCTGAGCTGAGTTACTACATTAATATCACTGACTCCCATCTCTTCGCTCCTCTGAGATAACGGAGGAGTGGACTCCATCCCAAATCTCCAAGTTATGTAAGTTGTAAATTTCGAACAACAATAAAAAAGAATGGTGAACCGGACCGTGGAACAAACATAGACGCCTCTGCCCGGGCTTTTGATTGAAGATTGAACTCTGTTCCATGTTGTTATCAGTGCTGTACTGAAAGTCAGAAAAAAACTACTTTATGTCCGCCTTCGGGAAAAGCAATTCTTGGGTGTATGTTTTATAATACAAATCAAAGCTACTACTGTACTATAGTCTGCTTTCACCCAGTCCGTATGTTGAATGTCCATGTAGGCAGGAGAACATAGGAATTGCGTGGAGTGGACGGAACTACTACGTGAGCTCCTCAAGGATTTCCAACGTATTCTGCGTGAGATTTAGAGTGCAGTCAAAGGCATAGAAATCCAGGAGCTTGGGATTCGGAGATACAGATATTGTTGTTCAGTGCTTGGAGCGAGGATTGGATTACTCGTACCTACTACCTACCCTCTCGCTATCTCAGTCTATCTACCTGGACGAGTGAAAGTGTTGTTCTGTGTTTCCCAACAACTTTTCAGTACAGGAGTGAGAGAAATACCACAAATAATGTAGTAGAGACTGGGGAGGAGCTCCTAAAAGATTTAGAGGAGTGAAACTTAACTAACCGATCCCTATTCTTTCCACCACGGACCCTCCACTTTCTCCACTGGGATTCCCAACAAACCCACCCGTAATGTTATAGACAGTTAGGAATTACGGTTACGACGACTCGACTCAGAAAACACAGATGAGCAGGCACGGACCTTAAAAAAAGATTCACCCCAGCACATCCCAGTGATACAGCAAACTACAAACCACAACCACAGAACAAGAAAACAAAAAAAAAACAATATTAAGATATCTGAACAGAACAATAATCAACCCGACATACGTGCTTCTTAAAATGATCTAAAGTATATGTCAGTGTTAAGGAAATCATTGCTTTAAGGGCGAAATTTCCGTTAAGTTTTTGGATTTCAGCGGTGTACAGGTGAGTGTAAATTAGTTAAACTTATTTGTAGTGATAGTATGTAGTGGTATGTGGTATATATGCCCATATGGGTAAATTCATTAGGCAGAAAGGTACTTTTAGTATAAGATACTCTAGGATATATTGTACTGTGTTCGCAAATGTCTTTTTCCAAGCTAACATGAAATAGACATCACGGTTGTTGGGCTGGGTTAAACTGCATGTAATCTTCTTGCAATATGATTTACTAGATTAGGCTTAGTCAGTTTGTTTATTAACAGGCTTCGGCCTTGATTAACAGGTTTAGTAGCTATCCAAGGACGTATCGCATGTGTCAGTTAGACACATATTCCTCTTATTAGCTGTGTGAACCTGTGACAGGTTCTGTCCGCAAGGTTTCATTAAAAATTTGGTTTGAATCTGAAGTCAATTCGAGCTACCAAAACTAGCAATGGTTCAATGTAAGAATGCCAAAATCCCAAGTGCCGAAAATTGAAAAAAAAAAATGAAATTTTGACATTAAAAAAACTAAGGTAATTGTTCCGAAAAGTGGTTGACGAATTGCCGAAATTTTTTTAATTCAAAAGTGATGAATCTGAAGGATTTAAAATGTAATCAATAACAGTTGAAAAAATAAACCCTAGCAGTAACCGACTTTTTTTTAGGAAAACAATGATTTTGAACATGGCTTTAGGCTGAACATAAATATAACAATAACCAGTACCAGTCAACTGAATTCTTTAATGTTCACAATATAAAAGTAGGTACCTATTCTGAATCAATGTCCGATGCTTTCTCTGACTCAAGTGAACGTGTGAAGTGGAAAGGCTTGTCAATTTAAGTTCCTTCCATTTCTGTTGACGAAACAAGAGTTGAGATTCCATTGTTTTGAATTCCTTTTATTTTCACGTCTATCACTGACTATTGCTGGTAAAAGAAACAAAACAATTTTACAATGAAGCAATTTCTGAGTCAGAACAGCTTCCGTTTGAAAAAATGTTATTTTAAATTCACAGCATGAACTTAATTCTCTATTTTACGACTTCACTCTCAGCACTTCCTTTGCTCTCCTCAGCTTCAATCCCGATCTCGAGTTAGGAGACAAACAGAGGGATATAAATAAGTCAGGGCTTTACGACAAAATCTGTCAGGCAACATCCTGGCCCGTCTTCCCCACCAACAACGTACCAACCAACCTGACGACGACGGTGCGTTTCGGAATAAACCCAAATCGAACAGACTAAACGTGGGCGAGTGCGGTTTATTTCTGCTGTCCGGATAATACACAATATTCCGACAATATTCCAGACAACAAAGGGTCTAGTTCGTTTGAAGCTTGAAACTGTATGTATTTATGTCTTAAACTTTGATCTTTGAATAGTTACGTTTACTGTGGCTTTTGTATCTTTAATTAGGTCACCTTCAATTTCTAAATCACCAAAGATCAGGCATTTGATTTGAAATTACTTCGGCGAAAATTCAACTAAAAAAATACGGGTGCCAATTTAAGTAGCCTAATTAAAACAACTTTTAGCCTAAACTTCTTAACAACTTTTATTTTAAATAGACAATGTTTTCATCTGTATCCTGCATTTTTAAACCTAACCTAACCTAATTATACTTAATCTAGCCTACCCTGGCCTTTCTTTCTATGGATCACCAAACGAATTTCGATAAAATCAATTATTACCGATTTTTGTAGTAAAAAGTTGTTAAAACGTTTAGGCTTAAAGTTTTTAAATAGGCTAAGAAAATATTGATTCAATAAATAATAATATATATTATAGCACATTTCGGAATGCTATAGCATGCTATCGCGGGATTACATCGATTTCAAGCAAGATATAAGAACGATAGGTTATAATGTGAGAATATTATTGGGATACAATATGCGATCTCGATAGGTGACTCGCAATATAGTATCCATAATCGATGAATATACACGAAATTTAAATCTGTTGGCATCAATCGATATGTAAAAGTAAAATACAATTAATTTTATTTATAACTAATTTCTGTTCAAACTTTAAACTAGCTAAAAGTAACCCCTGGCTTCACAAATTGCATACTATTTACCTATAGTTTAATGTAGCAGTTCACGAGGGTTGTTTTGTTCATAAAATAATGTCAATCTGAGGTTCAAAGGCTGAGTCAAAGATAATAGATAATGAATGACTTGGTCTACTTACTGTTTTAATTTAAATAGTTTGACGGGCCAATGTCCATTTTCTGCTCTTAATTCTGCACACAAATTGTTTTATTTCTGATCCAAATTCAGATTTAATATTTATGTCAAGGACTTTCCCTGTCTTTAGTGCCATTACACTGGCAGTGGAATGTAGAGAAGACCATAGCTTAATTATAGTAAAACAAAACTTCTATTCAAAGCTAAGTTTTGTGGCTAGTGTATAGATTGAGAGTAGATTATCAGTCGTTAGCCCACTATGGGTCCTGAATAATTTAGTTCTCCAGAGTAAATTATTCACTGAATTACCTCTCAGCCTTCCTTTCATATTTCGTCTAGGGGCATTCTATGAAGTCTGGGATGGCCGTGTTTCCCACAGCCTAAGGTACAGCAGTGTAAGGTTCTTTCAGGAATGTTAGTGTGCCTGCCTTGTAGAAGAGGCCAAATAGTCGGCTTTTCCTTTGCTGAAAAGTTAAGTAGGCGAGAGAAAGGAGCCGCAGGCACTCGGGTTCGCGTTTCTCTTTCCTTCCTGATCCCGAGAGCAATGGAAATTGTGAAAGAGAAAGTCAAGTCCAATTCAAACGTCTCTAACTCGAGACTCTGCCTATATCTATTCCCAGCGGATATTCCGCCTTTCATCTTTTCTACACAAACTCCTGACAGGGAAAGTGCATCCCGATCCCAGCCTCATTTATTCATACTGAACGTACGAGTGGGCTAATGGATGTTTGTGTTTTGCTTTTTCTGGATAGGCTCTCTGACTTCTGAAACAGGAGATCCTACCTAGGAACATATTTAGATGTTCTTAACATATTCAGTATAATCCTATTTCCATCCGTGATATGATCGCGAGCATTGGCATTTAAACTGTATCTGTACGTGGATCCCGTACTGAATAATTGTAAGCAAAGTTTTATCCAGTTTTCCTCATTCATTATCAGTTTTTGTAGTATTAGACGAGTTTTCTTTTAGCGCTTTGATGCATTTTTGGGATTTTGTGGGATTTACCCAACTTTCATTCGTGCTTTAGACCAAAAGGGTTTTATGAAATGACACATACCGTCTGTCTGTCAGCAGTTTTTGATGTGCAAGCGTTTCAACCGGAAACTTATGAAGCGCGAGGTTTTTTGAAAACAGTTACCTAAAAACATATGTTATATTGGAAGTCGTCAAAAAATTAAGGAAAAGAAAGACATCAGTGGTTTTTAAACTTATGAGGTACCTATATCCTAACCTGTGTCCTTGATCGACCGTTAAACCCTTTTGGTTCCAAGATGCTCTCAAACTGGTTTTTTCGGTGAATGGTTTGTTACAATTTTTGTTATCAGCGTTATCCCGATTCGTTGTAATTTGCAGCTTGTCTGTACTATTTTGTTTGTTTGTTAATTTCCTATATGTCTTCGTTTTTTCCTTTTTGTCAGTTTTTGTCAATTCTTATCGAAACATATTCTCAACGTTTCCTTGAAATTCGGATATTTGCAGTATTGTATATACGTATATGTACCTTCAAACTTCAGTCGCGGTTTTCATTTAGTACTTGTTTACTGAATTTGCGTTTGATGTACTTTTTGTGCTCATTCCAAATACCTACAACATTTCCCAAATTTTGGTGTGCTCCTTTCTAGAACTCAGCCACGTCAATTTTGTCAGAAAAGCATCAAGAAAGGCAGAAGAGAAAGCCTGAGGACGACTACTTTTGCCGAAAAGTGGGGCTAATGATTACATGTTGCATGTGGCATGCCTCGTGTTTAGGTTTCTTTTGACAATAGCATTGTGTAATTGGATCCTGGTCTGGTCTCGTACATGAGTTCGGGTTTCGAGTCACCTTTTGTTGTGCCGACAGAAAAAATCAGTTTTCTTATCTATATATGTACTGGCATAGGCTCCTGTGGAGAAAGGCAGAATATGTTATAGTTATATTCAACTTTATATATACTAGAATTAGTGAAACTTTTCTTTTCCTTAGGATTTGATATTTGGCCTCACTTTCATGGAAAGGAAAAGCCATAAAGCTCAATCAGTGACTCCGGTCCGGAGTGGAAATATTTAACTCACGCGAAAACAAGTGATTTGGAATTGCAACCCCGTCTTGGTGAGGTATTAAGGCGATGAAATGTACAGATTAGACTACCCTCACCCTCACCACACCAGAAATGGCTATATCATATCTAATATCGCACCATAATTTCCAGGTAGACTTGCTTGCATAGAGACTTGGAGGGTGTAAGTAATTCCGTAATAATCCAAGCTCATTAAATGTGGAAACAGTAAAAACATGTGTTTTTATTACTTACTACCCGATAGCATGAATGTGGGAAATGGTAGAATCAATTAAGCTTCATCTTGCGACGGGATTTTAAGATTGGAACAAGCAGCATTTTATACTCTCCAAGATTAGCCGATTTCAACGTATTCCACGTTGTAATTCCGTATCCGTTATAGCCAGCGTGAAGCGGTAATTTCATGTGTACTCCTATATAGCAGTGAATATGAAAAAAATATAAAGAAAAGTCATTACACACCGGAGAAAGCTAAGGGGTGCAATTACTGCCATGTGGTGAAAAGTTTGTAGGTAAGGTGACCATTTACCAGTGAAAGTTCTGTGAAACTTGATTGTAAATCCTTGCGTGTCAAAATGATTGCTTACGACCCATGCAAAGTATTCGACACAATTTTGTCCAATTTTTTTTTTATTCTCTCACTCTTACTCGAGTAACTGATTTACTCTTTGAGTTAATCATATCAAAAACTACAAAGCCTGTATTTTTGAACTTCTTACAAGTATATACAGACGACATGAGCATCAGGTACATATTCTCATATAATTAACATAGAAATACATTGATTTACGTTCAAGATCTTGCTTATGTATATTTTTTCAATCATAACCATACAGGTCATATGTTGGTAATATTCAGATATATGAATCGGAAACTAGATTTTGATCGACTCCATACGTGATCCAGTGTTCATTTGAGTGTTTTTGAGGTGGAAAACCGTATTATTCCTAGAGTTTCGCCTGTTCCAAGGCTCAAGGTTTCTAAATATTTAGAGAGGTTCATTCTTGAAGACACTAAAGTCAATTCTGTATTTCGCGGAGCTGAATATAAAATGAATCAAAGTCGGGCTTATTGACGCTTGTCAGATGCATTGAGATTGGGAATCGCGTGGACAATAGGAAATTGAATTCGGACTCGATGGGCGTCAGCTGTCAGTGGTCAGGAATCAAATATGCACGTGTGAGGAAGGACGGTCCGTTCCGTTTGTAAATATAATAATGATGCCTGAGGTCCTGTTTGCTCTTATTAAAGCCAGACACGCGGCTGACAGAATTGGATATAGAATAGGGTCGTCAATATTATGGGCTGTGCACCGTGTACCAGGCGTTTTTGAGAGAAAGTCCACTTATCATTCATCCGTGTGGGGGTCCGCAGACATTGATGGAAACGGGAGCCAGTGGGTGTGGAGTCTAGAAAGCTAATTTACTTTCTGGGCGTACAGGTGTGGAGATTCCCTCACTCAAAACCTAAAGTCCACACATCGAGCCTCCAGGAGGGTTATCTCCGACCTCAATTTCTCAACTTGGACTCGGGAGGGACTAAGAAAAGTAAACTACAGATGCCAATACAATATATGACACATGTATGGCTGGATAGTATACTAAGCGCACTATATCGAAAATCATTCGTACGAAGTGTTGATACACTGCGTCGAAGAAATATACCCATTTGACTATAAAACCAATAATATCTAACGGACGTAATTACTGTAACGTAATTATTGTTAAAGAGAACCAATTTGCTTATGTCCGGCATGTACCAATTTATGCAAAGCAAACTGTCTGTATTGTCCATTGAAATGAAACTTTGGAAACGAAAACCAAGTCAAGCTGAATATTTCAAACCAATGCTGTCCAACGCCCAAAACTCCTGAAATTGAGCTCAAAATAATAAAGTACAGTTGGTTGGTGATCAATATTCACCTGATGCAAATAACGAAGTGTGTCGGTTAAAGAGGCAAACCAACCTCATGACCTATCAATTTCCCTAATCATTCTAATTCAAATTTAAATTGATACGTAGTTTTAACTACTCATTTAATCTGTACTTCAGTATTTGTTGTAACGATATTGTGGCATTTATATAACTCAGATTCCAAACTCAAGTGGATGTCAATTTGGGTTTATTCCATAACGAAAGCGTGCTCCTAGGAGGTTAGTGAAAAGATAGCCGTACTAATCAATCGCATGGTGAAGCCACTTGAATGAAATTATATTTTATTATGGCGTACAGCAGCTGATGTACCTCAATATAATGTTATTTTTTAATTCAATGGACTCATACTTCGCAAGTTGTTATTGTAATTATTGGTGTACTTAACAGTCGTTACGCAATATTTGATTTGGACATTTTTTCAAATGCATCCCGCGTGCCATTAAATCTGTTAGAGAGACTTTACTTCAGATCCGTTACGTTCTTAACCGTATATGTGGTGTGTGGAGTGTGAAAAATGTACCTAAGGCAGTCGTGCAATATACTGATCTGAACAGCTTTTGTCCAATATCCACGTTTCAAGGCTTAGCCATTTGCCATAAAATTGTAAATTGTATGTCTAGTTTGTATGTTCTGGAAAAATTACGATTTCTGTACAGTTCATGATAAAAATGCTTCGTACATAATGCGGCCATATTTTATATAATATTTTATTTTGTTGTATTGAAAGTTTTGGAGTTTTGACTTGGGATATGGTATGACCCAGGTTGTTATTATCTATTGTGATGTTAATGGTAGGACTAAAGATCACGTTGGATATGGATTTGGATTTGTTGTTGACAGACAATTTATCGCCATTCTAATTTCTTGACATAGTCGATTTCGAAAGTGTTCTTAGCCCACCATTGTGACTCGCTGGGGTCGAAAGGTTCTCCTCCAAAGAAAGCTCCGCCAACAGCCAAGTTGAGAATGAAAAAGAAGTCTTGATCGAAGGGTTGTCCGTTGGCAGTGTAGAAACCTCCCCAGAAGTTCTTCTGAAGGGTTTCTTCATGGAAGACTTGTCCGTCCAACAGCCATTGGATTCGGTCGACGTTCCAGTCCAAACCGAAGACATGGAAGTCTTGACTGAAGTCAAAGGGGTAGTCTCGTTCACCGGAACCAGCCATGCCCTTGTTATCCGGAGCAGGTCCAAAATGAAGTGTTCCCAGGATCTGACCTTGTCGTTGTCCTCTGTACTCCGTAATATCGATCTCACCACTTCGAGGCCAACCTCCGTACACAGAATTCTGTGGCATCATCCAAAACGCGGGCCAAAGATGCTTACCTAATTGTAAAACATAAATTGAATGTTAATTTAGTATAGGGACCATGGTTAACAATGTTACAAACTCTGAGCAAAAAACATTGGTTAACCGAGTTATCCAGGTTATTTATGAATAACAACAAGGATATTGCACTGGACGTACCACTTGGCATACGGGCTCTCATTTCGAATAAACCATGTTTCCAGCTAGCCTTGCTCGTGATTCGGGCAGATGTAAAGGGCTTGTCTGAACCAGTTTGACCACCATCACCTTAAAATTGATTGCACGTTAGTTTGTTGCTGCATAGGCCACGAGCCACGACTCACGACGGAGCCGATAAGGACTAAACAGACCCGTGTATCGGTTGATTGCGACTTACCCCACCATTCGTGAACAGCTTGGAGGATCAGGACTCCATTTTCCATCCTGGCGTTGGAGGCGTGTTCTTCTCCTCTGTAGCATTGGAGCTCATTGTTGCCACCACCTATTAACAGTTATATAATGCAATAAAACTTTTAAAGATATTTACAAAGACATCCCTTTAACACGTTATGAAATAAGAAATACGAACCTGCACAGTTGACTTCGAAGTTCCACCGATCACTGATGCGACCTGTGTCGAAGTTATCCTCCCATACAACCACCCACTCGGCCTGAGCGAGGCCGACGCAGAGAACAGCCACCAGAACTAAGACAGCCTTCATTTTGATCCTAGTTTTGCAACACCACGAAGTAATACTGGTTTATTAAATTCCAATATTACCCTTTTTATTAGAATTACTGAAGTGGCCGAGTCGAGTACTTAGTGTTACGAAATGAAACAAATTCGTTTTTAATCAAAATTATCCTATATTATCATTCCCTCTGCTGGTAGGTTGGTTGTGTAATTCGCTATTTATTGCTATTATTAGTTGTCCATTTAATAGGTAGTTCGGAATTCGCTAGAAAAATATCGTAATGATGCAAGTAGCTTTCACACTTCTGTTCAAGTGGATCACTTGGGTTTATTCCTGAAGTAATATGTAATCTATTGGAAGGTGTGACAATTGATCAATTACGTATGATTACGTCTGCACTTATTAATCACAAGCAACTAGACGTTATCATACTATTTATTTTTGTTGAATCCTCAGTCAATTGAGCCCTAGATCTATTTCATGTCAATAGCAAAAAGTGAACTTTAATGTCACACCGACGATTTCATAATCGATTTCTCTTTCTGACAATGTGACCGCAATCACATAGAAATAGAAACCCATCCATATGCGTTCCATTTCAATCACAAGTCTAGGAAATCTGTGCCCCATGTGCAGTTAAAATATGCAAAACCATATTTGGGTTAAGTTCATTATTTCTAATGGGTATTTTTAATTTAATAATAATAATGCAGTAAAATTGGAACCGGTTTCATTTTTCTAGTATGAACTTACGCTATTCCATTAAATTTATGATAAAATACTATGTACTGTTTGCAAGAGTAGTTCTTTGTTGTGGCTAGATTCATATTATTATTTTACCGTTTCCCTGAATTGGTTTTTTACTTAGGTACACTTGTATGAAAACATTTTGAATTAAACTACATATCGCACTTGAAAACCAGGGTTAAAATTGTCATTGCATGGAAATACCTAATTTGAAATGGAGTGCATGTTAATAGCATAATAAATCTTAATCAGAGTACATTATTTGGAAGGTTACGCCTGAGCGGAATTCGCACTTGGATGCTCCAAGAAAGGCTTCATTTACTCTTGACTGTAAGAGAAATTCGTTCTAAGGAATCTTCTCATTAGTCTGGTACGAGACTGCACTTTGTCGAATTCCCAGTAACTTCTGTGTTGTCCCGTTGTTGTTACTAGTATTTAATCTATTCAGGTTTCAACCAGGAACTACAGACTACAGTCTACAAAGTACAAAGTTGGTACTGCCTGCTGTTGTAAGTTTATAGCGGACTTTCCTGAAATCTCCTGAAAGGAAAAGGACAAGGCAAGGCTTAAGGGATCACGGATTCTAAGCCCGAGTCTAATTTCTAGACTCTGACTGGGACTAACCTGGCCACAAGAGATAGCTACATACATAAATTTTCCTCAGGACGAGATGAGTTTCCGAAACTATTCCCATGAATGATAATTGTAATTCCGTGTGAGACCGGGTCTTCCATACACAAAACCGGATACAATTCTAACTAACTCTGTGTCATACCTATGATTCACATACGGGATCTGACATTTCTGATATGTAGTATTCGTAAAGTTGGCTTTTTCGGTATTGGCAGTGCATTCCAACAAATAGTAACTAATTTGTGCTTCTGGTACTCCCATATTCATTTGGGTCGCGAATTGCAGAGACTCTGTATTCCGTTGTTCTCTTTCTAGGTTATTTGTGTAGTGATCAATGAACCTTATTGTTAGTCACAAAAAGTATAGTTACAGATACAGATTTTTGTCTGTCATTTTATCATGTAGAGGTTGCAATTAAATATACCTATACAGTATCAACTACTGAGACCCGTGCGATCACTCAATTTTTGGAGCTGGAAGTGGAACCTTCTTTAGGTTAGACTGTAATGAGTCAGGTTAAGCTTGTTTCGGAACTAAACCTAACCCAACATAGTCTTTGGAGCTTATTATACGCAGCTCTAAGAATTGCGTAGAATTATAAACGTTTAAAACGAAGAAAACAATGCATAAATAGTCCAACTTTCATTTTGGCAAGTATAGGACACAGCTCACGGTTCCTGAACGACAACTGGAGTTCAGCGTCTGCTTGTGGATTTCCCGGGCGAAGGAAAAATGCTCGTAATCGTAACATATAAAATATCGGGTTATGGTTATGAGGGAAGGAATATAGTATATTGATTCAAGGTGCCTGGAAAGGGAGCCCATGAGAACAAGTGTCTCTAATATGCAATAATAAAATTCACCAATCGACTTTTATCTTTTCTCAAAACTCAGGAAGACGAGAAGGTGTATTTACCCATGCGAATTCCAATCACATATCAAAAGACGACAGGATACTAGGACTAGATATGGAGCTTGTGGAAATTCTGTGAGTCGAAGCAAACTAGTCTCATTTGCATTTCGCATCGAAAATACTCCCTTTGACTTTTATCGAAACTTACCTAGTGCCGCCTTTTTATAGCACACTTAGGTATAACATTGTCAAGTGCACCTGTGTGGTGAATAAACTGCAGCTATGCTGAATGGGACTTCCTGGGCCTGGGCTTACGGGTCAGAGTTGATTCTGAAACTGTATTCGTTATATCTCTGGAACAAAAGTGAACAGAAGACACCAGACATTGCCCCAGAGTCTTTATTTTACAGCCATCGCGTGAGGCTCGGATAGAAAATTGGTTTCTGAACCTAAAATAAAGCAATTTGGAATTACATATCACGTCTCCAGGTTATGTAGTACTATTCTGTAGTCTCCACTCATTGCAAACTGAACTTCTGGTCTGTCGATATTTCGAAAGTCAAAAACCCTGGCTCCGTTCCAAGTGGCAGAAATTCTTCAGCTTTTGAGTCATCAGTATTCCATAAGAGTGTCTCCATTTCAAGTAGTAAAACTTGCGGACTTGCTACGATGGGTAATACGGGCTTTAGACTTACTCTGGGAAAGATTAGTCTTACCAACCAGCTTATGCCGTCGTCGTAGTTTGGTGATTCTAATTTTGTTTCCAGTAGGGCTTCCAAATCCACACCCAAATTACTCCCGATTTCAGTAGACCGAAAGTAATTGGTATTTTGTGTGCAAAGTTTAAGCCAGAAGCCCCAGGTATTTGGACATTCCTGATGATTTTTCAAGGGAAAATGTCTCCATGGAATTCATTATTGCTCGTCTCGTTTCGATATGTTTTAGTTTTATGCTACCTTGGTCGAATTAAATGACTTAATCAAACTACGTGGAATAAATTGTATAGAAATAGAGAATCACATCGGTAGTTAGTTATGTGGCACAGTGATTGGTTTATGTTACTCAGACATCTGACATCATATGCAATTGCCTGAAATATAAAATGAAACAGCAATGCTGCAATTAAAATACTACAAATTATAATAATAGGCAAATAATCGTGTTTAATTTTGTCTTAGGTGGAGTGCGAGTCTAAGAAGAATGAAGTACACTTGTTTTTCGTCCCGAATGCTGGCCCTGATAATAGAAACCATCTTTTTACTTTTCACACCATGCGTGAGTCCAAAGTTTGCCACCAGCGAGGGCTGGTTGGCAATGAACCACTTGACTTCCGGCCCACAGCCGTCAGACACTTACATTCAGTGCTACTTCAACCCGCTCTGCTATTGCAAATATGACCAGAAAACGGAAATTCGTGACGCCCTTACCCGCCTCTGGCAACTCCTTCGTTTCAACGTCACCAACTTTGATGCCGCAGTCAGAGTGATGGTCAATTCCATGGCCACTGACACTTCCAACGTCTACTTCCTCACACCGCAAGACATTCTGAGCTTTTCATACGTCGTGTCTAACTCCACGACTTCATCGAGGCTTCTGCTCTTCGAACCCGGACCTGTGTTTGATATTGAGTGTTCTGGGGTTCCGGTTGCGCTGATTCCTACAGGTAATCAAATTAATTTCTCGCATAAAATAAACATATACAATATTTCCTAAACAAAGAAACGATGCTTTCGTTCCAAGTTTAGTGAATTTCTCCCGTCCCAACAGAAAGTTGCTAATAGGCCTTAAATCCTTCAGTGTACAGGGCTAACATTGATTTTGGAACATAAATTGTGTTCCTAATGCTTGGGAGATGTCAGAGATTCAATGAATTATTGACTGAATTCGATGAGTTCATTCGAACGACCTTTGCAACCTCCCATGCCCTTATTTTCTTCAGAGACGTAAGAAAGGTGTAGCTGGAGGGTATCTCCGGGTTTCCGCTCCGATGCAGAAGATCGACTCAAGCGGAACGTATATAGTAGATCTAAGAGCATCCTTCCTCCCACAATGCCTCGATAGAGAAAGCGTGGAGAAAAGAAGCGATGTTCTTTCTCCGGCAGCATTTTATGGGACTCCTGGGAATCCCGTCACCCCTTTAACGCTAGCATTTATTACCATCGAAGAGTCCATCAAAATTGGATAAACTATTCACTCGGCCCTCCACGGGCCTTTATCACGAAATACGAACATAGAACCCACAAGCTATGCTGTTCCTCCATGATGGTCATCTAGATTGGACATTGGACTAGACGCTTTAGACAACTCACACGTATTTATAGCACATCAACTAGTACCTACTGCAGATTCTATCCGATTGAAATATTTTGAAGGAAATACGGAAATATGATAATATCAGGGCAAACGTGGTCATTAAAGCCGTAATCCATCATCCATCACGTTTTATGTTTTAACGGTTCGACTATTGTGCGTATTTATGCACGCTACAAAAAACACGACAGTTATACCTAGAATCTATATATTCTTCATGACGCGGAGAGCCCAGTCGTGAATTTTCACAGAATTACACAGACGTTATTCGTTATTCCTAGTTTCGTCCCATTCCCATGACGGAACATAAATTTTGCAGTATTTCTAATACTCAGGTGAAAATACCCATTATTTCCTTCTCCCACCTGATTCATGAATTTTGTAAAAAAAAAGGTCTTCTATGAACCGTTTTAGTTAGAACTCGCATTTAAAGTGCCTCGTTTCGTTGGTAGTTAGAGTCAACTAGGTAATTTAATATTTCAGATTTTGTGACTCTGTCGTAGTTCGTAAAATTGAATAAATTACTATAAATTACATTTTAGTATGTCTCGTTACTCTGACTGTAATACATACAGTTCTAAAACCGTGAATCCTCTGGGATTGAATTTGAACGGAAATAAGGTTCCATCTCCGGAAAAGCGATTATGAGAATTGGAACGCGGGGCATAAAGCCTTTCCGAGTACTTTCGTGTCCCTTTACGATCCGCCCATATGCGTCAGAGATCCACATATGTTGTTCTATTTATGTAAATGCTCAGAATGACTCGTACTTGCCTCATGCCTGTCACAGACCGATCAAATGTCATGCACAACAGTGTACACAGTCATCTCGTCAACAAAACAGCAGAGTGAAAGTTAAATTATAAATCCAGTTTCAACGGAGTAGCGAAGGCATAGGGTTTGCTTTTTTGTTCTTGAGTTGAGTCAGAATGCTGAGTTGACTTTCACCATGCCGGTTGGCTGTTGAGGCGGGGCTAATAAGCTCTTTCATTTAAATATTCGGTTTTGCTGTTGCTGGGCTCGTATTTAAATTTGAAGTGGTGATGTTAGGATGAGAATGATATATGATGTTTGACGGTTTTGGGTTATTTTGTTTTGGTTGTTTTCCAGAGTACAGCACCCACGGAGTAATTTCTCATGTCAGCGTCTCAGGCTCGAGATTAAGTATTTTGGATGGGTCCGCCTTTGCAGGGTTGGAAGTGGAAGGGATCCGACTCTCCAGAAATCAGCTCTACTTCATTTCAGAATACGCGTTCAGGTTTGTGCACAACTTTCACTTTCATATAATGCATAGTAAGCACGGCATAGTTATTTCTACGTGCTCACTGGTTGGTCGCTAGTGCCAACTTTTAATTGGTAAATGGTGACGCTAATACCAGAGAAGTATGTCTATCGGATCGGACAGCGAATGTATATTTTTCATGTAATACAAATATCAGGCCAGAGCGAGGCTTGTATTCCCGGACCTATCTACAGTATTTCCGTAACCGGAGCTTCCTGAGAGAAACTTCGGAATTTATAAAGAGGGAGTTCAATTTTAGTTGAGTTCCAGGGCTGAGCTCTCCAGGGCAACATAAGTCGAGCTGTAGAGAATGGATCCCTTTACCCTTTACTGTTTCAGTAATAGTAGGCGGAGGAAGTGGAGGACGCGTAATTCCGGAATACACGCTTCACGGCTAGAATAATCTGCTCATAATAAAGTGGATAATACGAAGCTCTAGTAGACAAAGTCTCTTCGTCCCAGTTGCTGACTCGAGAAAGTTGTGTGCCTCTGCCTAGTGGAGCACAAGTGTGTTTATGCGTCTATTTGACAGAGCTGGGCAAAATACATACTAAAGTATTTTCAAAATACTTATCAAAATACAGGAGAAAACACACCTGAAAATACAATACAAAATGCAAAATACAGAAAACGCTCCAAAATACAAGATACAAAATACTGTATTTAAAA